>CM076577.1:563333983-563568118 GCA_034641835.2 Pinus albicaulis | reverse complement strand
TGGAAGGTCATTTCCATCAAATTCATCATAGGTTTTCCTAAGATGTTAGATGAAATGATTCCATTATGGTTGTTGTGGAGAAATTAAGAATGGTTTCACATTTCATACCGATGACGACTACATACTCAGTTAGTGATGTAGCATAGGTATTTATCAGGGACATAGTCAGATTGCATGGTGTTCCAAAGAATGTTGTGTCCGACAGGGATGCAAAGTTCACTTCCAAGTTTTGGAAGGAGTTGTTTGCAGGTTTGGGCACTGATTTGGCCTTCAACACAACTTATAATCCACAAACAGATGGATAGATTGAGAGGGCCAACCAGATACTAGAGGATATGTTGAGGATGTATGTGATGCATCAACAACACAAGTGGGAAAAATATCTTCCACTAGGAGAGTTCGCCTACAACAACGGGTATCAGGAGTCATCGAGGATGAGTCCATTTGATGCTATGTATGGGAATAGTTGCAACACTCCTATCAGTTGGAGTGATTCGATTTACAAGGTATTGATTGGACCATAGATGTTAGCAGAAATGAAACAATAAATGAAGGTGATCAAGAATAAATTGAAGGAAACACAGGATAGGCAGAAGAGTTATGAAAATAGGAACAGGTTGTTCAAGGAGTTTCAGGTTGGTGATCATATGTACTTGCGTATCAAGCCCAAGAAGAGATCCTTGCAGATTGGATCATGTGCCAAGCTGGCACCACGGTTTTGTGGACCCTTCAGGATCATTGAAAGGATCATACCATTGATCTATAAACTTGCATTTCGTTTCACAATGAAAGTCCATGATTTTTTTCATATATCTTTTCTTAAGAAGGATGTTAAAGATGTTGATCATGTGATTGACTGGTTTGTATTGCAGGTGGAACCAGATGGCGAATTCCTGCTGGAGCCTCAATGTATATTGCAGAAAAAAGGCGTTCATGCTCCATAATCAAGCAATAGAGAAAGTTAAAGTGAAATGGAAGCACTTTGGGCCCAATGAAGCTACGTGGGAGATGGCAGATCAGATGCAGGCCATGTATCCTTCCTTGTTTTTCAGTCGAGGCAAAGCAATTTTGGTGTGATGTTGCTTTTGTTTAGCACATGTTTTGGTGATACTTTAGTATATGTTTTGATGTGATGGTTGGATGTATGTGCATATGTGTATGGATGTAAATACCGCCATGAGCTAAGTTATAAAGCTCCAATAAGCGGTATGGTGTCATGTCATTTGAGTTGTCATATTGTTATGATGTCATGTTGGTTTTCTCTTCAGGGTGATCATTGTAAATACTGCAACGAGTTATGTTATAAAGCTCCGTGGGTAGTATGGTTTCTTTTCAGCAGTTTTGGTGAGGTATATGTGTGGTTGAACACTGAGGACGGTGTCCCCAAAGGGGGAGGGTTCTATAGCAAACATGGTGAAAATTCCATGTAATAAAAGTTAAAAATAATAATCACGATTGATGTGATACTTATTCCAAGCTGAATGTTGGGAAAAACATCCTAGGGGGTGTTGATTTGGTTTATTATGGCTAACAAAATTGAAAAGGGCAAAGAAAAAGGATTTAAAAAGACAAAATGACATTTTTGACACATATATTTATTAAAATAATGGAAATTAGGAGATAATGGAGATGAAAGATTATAGGTTTCATGTGAGGATGAAATTGAAGAAAAATAATGGAAAATGAAGAAAATAGAGGCATCTTCCATAAAAAGGCTTATGAGGATCAGTTGGTACCTTTGGTTAGTGCATTATTTGGAGCTCTCTCATTATTCTTTCTCTCTTTCTCTCTCTCTCTTGGACACTTAGAGTTTTTGGAGAATTTTGGCATTGGAGCTAGAAATGAAAGAAAACATGAAAAAGGAGGAAGCAAACAAGGAGGAGCAGGAATCAAGTAGATACAATAGGATTCTTTGTAGGTATTTGTTTGAATGTATGATTTCCTTGCTATATTTGGCATGCATGATATTCCATGCAGTTCTTTGCTGTCTTGGCATCGGTTTTTGCCAGGTGTGAGAATGTATTTAGCCTAGCCTTTCCATTTTCGGATAGCCATGGTGTTGTGGTGTTCTCATGTTTTAGTTTAGCTGGATTACCAAATGGATTTGAAGCTCAATGAGGTGGATATTCGAATGATTATAGAACTGGTTCGCTTGTTGCCTTGGTTTAGGGCCTAGTAACCCCTGATTCAGATTGTGGGTTGTGGTAAAGCCTGAGAAGTGGTGGTTTACTCTCCATTAAAGGCCTAAGAATATCGGGTTTGGGATCGCGGTAAATTCTGGAGGGTATGTCTCGGTTTAGGGCCCAGTGACCCTTGATTCAGACTGTGGGTTGTGGTAAGGTCTGAGAGACTAGGAGGCAAGAAAATTCCTCACAGTTTAGGCAGAGAGAATCTGGTGATATCCATGCTTGTGTTGGCCCAGTGATAAGGTGTAGATCAAAATAAAGCCTAGTTTATGATTGATGAGGGTGAGGTGGTTTAGCCTCTGTATTCCCTAGTTGGTTTTTTGGTTTGAGTCCCACATTCATGCATGGAATATGGCACCGGGGTGAGTGGTTGAAGAGAGATTTGGCTCAGCCAATATATGGTTGGGCGAAATGTGGAAGTCCCATCTCCAGTTGGTATTTATAATAATTAATGAAAAGTTCATTCCTTTGTTATTTGGTATGCAAATGTATTGGTTATTATGTGAATTTCATTGATGTTATATCCATGGTATTTCAGTTGCTAGTATGTTGGTTATAAGCTTGTATTTGATCAATGATGATGTATGGCTCTATTTATGTTTTTTTCCTGGAAATGAATATATAATGTATCTATGGTCAAAATAGATTCTATTGAAACTTATGATATAAGGGACCAATTCTTCTTAGCGATTCTCAGATAAGTATTAGACCCCTATGTTTATTTATGTTTTCTACACATGTAGATGCTATGTTTGTGACATGTTTGATGAAATTCCTGACATGGATGGGTGGGCTCGGATGAGTTCCCGATGATGAGATTTCTTCCATGCATTTTTTTAATGTTATTTATCCTTTCTTGAAGTTACATGAAGTTCTGGGCAGTGACCTCGGCTCAGGGGCTAAAAATGTGGCACGAATCCTGAAGCTTGTTATACGGATGAATCCCTCTTGCGAACAAGAGCGATCTCCCTAGTATCCTAAGGATATCTAGAAACAAACATACAAATGTAGACCATTTTCTCTAGACTATTTTGCTTAAGAATTACTCATTAACTATGGATAGATACTCCTACCTGAAGTCCAACGCTTGCTTGGTATTCAATCCAATCGATCCAGAAGTTATCGATCCAGCATATAAGATCTGCAATCAAAGATAGGAAAACCATATCAAAAGCATCTGCAAAATATGATAATTCAAAAGCAATAATCTATCTTAGTGATCAAGGAATCCAAGAATTAAATTATTCAAAAGATAGATGAACAACTCAATGAGAAAATAGAATCCATTTGTATTAACTTTGAATAAAACAAGAAACCTTACAACCTTGACGCCTTGATGTTTGTACAGGTTCTTCCAAGGTTTCGAACAACCGTTTTCGTTAGTTTAACAAGACTCCAACTCCCTGAATCAGCATAAGACTATGGCCATGAGTATGTAATCTCTCTCATGCCAATGATGCCAAATGTGGAGAGTATAATTTCTTCAACAATTATCTTCTACAAGCTAAAAATTAAGTACCCTTGAGACTGAAACATGGTCTCAATTTATAGCTGAAGGAAGGTAGTTTCAGTTCCAATAAGGAAGGGATAAAGCCCTCTCATCATGGGATTTCAGCTCCAAAAACCAAGGGATTACTCCATTTATGAAGGGATAAAGGTTCATGAATGGAAGGGGTGAAGCTCGACCAGATAGCACTTCTATAAGGCCCTAGCTGGGAGACTATTCGACTAGCTGGGCTTCTACAACTTACTTTTCTCTTTATTTTACCTTTTACGGGGGTTCGAAGTTTTAATGAGTTTACGTGCGGGATGTACTGCAGTTTTTATAGCAATTAGCCATAGTACCGCAGGGAATGACTAGGAAAAGCGTGGAGTTAGGATTTTTAGGATTTTTAAGAGCTTTTCTCCAGTTCCAAGACTTGGTTCAAGAACTTTATGTTTTTATACTTCTAAGGAAGCAATAAATAGGTAATGATGAACCCATATAGACAGCGAAATGTCATGGTGATAAATTTTAGTGTAACAGATTGCCCCCTAAAGTGCGAAGTCTGAAGAGTTCTAAAGAGTTGTGAAGAGTGAAGTACTTTATCATTTCGAGGATCAGGCTGCAGGTACATTGGTTGAAACTCTGAAAAAACATTCAATGCAAGCATATATATATGTATATCATCATTGAGTTAGGCATTCCCATACTCAGATCAAAACTAACTACATGTTCTGATACAGAAATGATTTTAGAATTACATGAAGTAGTAGACATAGCATGGACGCAACCATCTGTTATAAATAGTCTACTGTATAATGAATAATAAAATTCCTCGCAGCCTAGATGGTGGAAACTGGATCCAAGGTCTTGATTCCTGCTTCTCGAACTAGTACAATTATTTCCATGTGATTGATTGTGTCGAAGTCGAACATGGTAGAAACCACTTGATTACCAGTCAATGATGTGAACAATTAACAAGTGTTAGAGAAACCACCAATAATGAAAATGGTTCTCAAAGTACTCAATACAATCTATGAAATGTGAATTTGTGATCTGAGGTCGAACATTTCATAGAATCATTCGATCGAAGGTCAATGATTCAACCTATCGTCGAAGGCGAGAAACCTGCCATTAGGGCATGCAGATTCCAAGGTACTGTTAGGATTCTAGATCAACTTTCTAGATGATGAGCTGTCATCGATAGAAAGTGATCCATCGTAGGAAAGCCTACGACATGAAACCATTAGATCAAGTTTTGAAGAAATTTTAAGCAAGGACTGACTCAGGGATGGTCAACGCGAATGGGGACAAATGTTTGCAATGAATGGTTTATTAAACTGATCTCTTGAACACGTAATGACACTACAAATGGTTTGGTGACGATTAACCTAAAACTAATACCCAGAAACTGGCTGAAGACTTTCAATATGGTTTGGTTAACTGTTTGGCCAAAGGATTTTCCCAACCTAGACATGAATGTGACAAAAGTGCCATGTTTAAGAGTGATATACAACTTTTTAAAACGAAGTGTGACAAGTGGATTTATTTTCTCTCTTTTCCCACACCATTTTTGGCAAGTACCTCTTTCTTTTTGACAAGCTTGAGGAGGATAACATTTGCTTGTAATATAAGCTCATCCTTCGGATGAGTCGAACTTAGTATTAAAATCAAACCCTAAGAAGGAGTGGTTCGTTCCTGTTTATAATTTACAAGTCCTTTACTATTAAATTTTAACGAGTCCAATATAGGCGAAACTCGGTGTTATTCAGTTTTAGGGAGTCAGAAGAAAAACTTAAGAAAACTCCGCGGGTGTACTTTTTCATAAATTTAGTCTCTCAAGCCTGAAAAATGATAAAATAATGCAGGAGAGAACTCTATTGACCATGATTAGTCAACGTATACCTTTTTCGTAAATATTCCATTTCAGTCCAGAAAAGGGGTAAACTTATACTGTAGGGACGAATTTTCATTTACTTTAACGAGTTTAAATAGTCAAGTACTTGCCAATATTTTCATGTTTAGAGAGTCTAGAAAGGGCTTAAAAGAGAACTCCATGGTTTCGCTTTTTCTGTAAGTTTTAATGAGTTCAAAAAAATGATAAAAATGTACTCATATGGTGTCGTTTTTTCTATAAGTTTTAATGAGTTCAAAAAAATGACAAAAAGCATACTCATTTCCAAAATGATTATTTCACCCGAAAATCCTGTATTCTACACAAAAACCAAAAAAATTAAACATACCTGTTTTTGATAAGTAAAAATTATTTGAAAAACAACCTTTCAAAGTGGAAAATAAATAAAATATTATTTTATTTATTCAAAAAATCTTATAAAAAGTAGTTCAACCAATTCATTTTTACCATTTGTATCCAGAGTGAAAGTTGAGAGCTTTTGGTAGAAAAAGTTTCGAAGGAGATATCAGAAAAACCGATCGTTCGAATCCAAAACCGTCAAATCCAGGTAATCCACAACACATTTCTCTTCATTTTTATCCATTTACATTATATTTTTACATTATCCAAAGGAAAATTATTGGGGTCCTGCACTTTTCATGTATAACGCGTGTGGTAGCTCGCACTATCTTAGTGCAAACGGTGCGGAGGCGCCATGAACAAAACAAAAATATGATTTCTCTCAAATTAAGCCAAATTTTTCCATTCTAATTGGATCTAATCTTTCAATGTGTCAATTGCAGAGTATCCACAATGCTTGAATGGAGAGAACGTGAACATGAGGCAGCTATAGGAAGTTTACCCAAATTGCGTGTATTGAGAAACTGTGGATTATACAAATATTGGGCAATGCAAGGCATGAGGGCTCAAGTAGAGCTCTTGACATGGTTGGTGAATAGGTGGGATGTTCAAGAAAAATTTTTCATTATCGGTGATCACCGGATCGAAATTGAGCTGGAAGATATATACTTCCTTACAGGTTTGTCCAAAAGAGGAGAATCTATTTCCTTGTTTGGGGCTAGGCAAGGTGGCCAGTCTATAACTAGCTATCAAAAAGAATTTTGTAACGAAGAGGCTGATCCAAAAGACAACCGCATTGATATAAAAACCATTATCCGTCTTGAACTCAAAGTGGTTGAGTTCACAGTGACTAGATTGTGTGGGAGTGCAGATCCACACATGGCTACTAAAGCCCATATGCAGACAACGGTTGAATGATACAGAGGCACCATCTTTAAAAGGTGTGAAGGAGTATTGGCTAATGTAAAAGGCCAATTGACCAGTGCTAAGAACGCAAGGTTAAAAAACTTTGGATATGGAGCTATCATAGTTTCTTTTGCTCTGGAGAGGATTCCATCTCTTGCCCCCCAGCTTATCTCAGTTGATGCTGGTGGAATCAGAGATCCTCAGATGGCCCGCTGAGTACAAGTGATGGCCCGTCATGGAGAGAGTTTTGAGATAGTTCGATTTACACCCGCATACTTTCATTGGCTACAGAACCAGATCTTTGCCATTGAATATTTTCCATATGTCAGGATAGATTTCCGCGGTGACCCTGATATGCCTTTTCCTCTAGGAACACAATGGGACGAGTCAGGTAAATGAATAATTTTGATGTGTTTTTAACTCTAATTTTTTTTGTTTTTTTGTTTTTCAATCGTCTAGTATTGATGACAAAAATTTAAACGAAGATGTTGGTCCACGAAGACCAGCCAATCTCCGCCGCTTCGAGAGTAAGCGAACATATGCTATTGCACCGCCAGAGAACCAGGAAGCAGAGATTCTCACTGATTTAGAGCAGAACCTAGAGAGGCTGACCAGAGACATACCAGAGACTAGTATGGACGATATTCCTCTATGCCTCTAGAGGCATGTTGCTGGCGTTCCTGGCCAGTTTCAGAGATATTTGCGTAGAGTGGCACGAGCGATAGTGTATTATCATGATCATCACCATGGATAGTGGATGATTATCGTAGACCATCGTATTTTTTCTTTTTGTATCACTACGTTTCGGATCATAAGGTGTTTTAAACCTATGATCCTAGATGATGTAATATTTTTTAAACACAAACTCTATCTATGATATGACTACTTTCGACGGCTATCTTGTTCAACACTTATCAAATGTTGTTTTAATTTACTATTTTAATGTCACAAATGTTTATTTATAACATTATTATCTAATGCATCAACCAATGTATTTAATATTCTTGGAATGTGTTGATATTCAATATAATCAAACTGTCTTTCCAAGAGACGAACCTTCAAAAATAATCTCAGTAACACTGGATTTTTAATTGCGTATACTCTGTTTAAATGTAATACAATGAGTTCTGAATCTAACCTAACGATCAAACGCCAAATGCTAAATGAAATAGCATCAGATAATAACTCAATCACTGCGCTATATTCTGCAACATTATTCGTTGTTTGACCAAGGCTTACCCCATGCATAGAAAGTCATCAGTAGGTGAATAAATAACCCAGGCTGCAGAAGAGATATTCCGTGTATTATGATAGGCACCGTCAGCAAAACCAATGTAGGCTTGAAGGGACGTCGACATCTGCAATATCAAGAGTAATCAATATAAGAAGGAATAGTAGTCAACGCAAACTTAAACTAGACACACTCATCTAATCTAAAGCAGCTAATCTAGAAAAAATAACTAATCTACAGGTAGGATCTTCACACAAAAATCAAGCATAATATCTCTTCAGATAAATTCCATTTCTGGGTTTATCTAAAGAGACCCCATCATAATCAATCAATTCGTAAGCCCCTTTTGCAAGCACTTGCTTGACAATATAAGGACCATGCCACATAGGGTCAATTTTCCCAGCTCCTAGTTTATCATTAGCTTGGTCATATACCAATAATAGGTCACCCTCTGAAAAAACACTAGGTGTAACACTTCGATTGTACTGAGCTTTAATGCGTTTTTTATGAGCTTCGACTGCCAATGCAGCGGTGCACCGAGTCTCATCTAATTGTGCCAGGTACAAAAAACATTTTTCCTCTTCAAAAGTGGCTGGTAGTAACTCTATGGCTAATTGGAGTGACAGTATTTCGCATTCAATCGGTAACACGGCTTCTAAACCATAGACCAGTTGAAAAGAAGTGAATCTTGTTGCAGTTTTTGCTGAGGTTTGGTATGCCTAAAGTGCTGGGAAAATTAAAGTATGCCAATTCGATTATGAATTCTGATTATCCGTTTAATCATAGTGGTTAAGACTTTATTGACAGCTTAAACCTGGCCATTAGCCTGTGGGTAATATGGAGTAGAGCTATCATGGCGCAGGCCAAGTTGGTCAGAAAGTTCGGTCATCATGATGTTTCGAAAATGACTCCCATGATCAGTAACGATAGCTTGGGGTACATCGAATCGAGCAATCACATGATTGAATAAAAATGTAGTTGCAATTTTTCCATCTGTCGCAAATGTAGGCATCGCCTCGACCCATTTGGTAAAATAATCTACTGCGAGAATAATATGCCAATTCCCCCCGACCGAGTGAGGGTTACATGTAATGAAATCAATGCCCCATTTTGCAAAAGTACCGACAACAATTATGGGGTGAAGAGGAGTTGGTGGTGCACACATTTTCCGATAAAAAATTTGACAATTATGGCATTTTCGGACCGCAAGAAAACAATATTTAAATAAAAAAGGCCAAAAATAACCAGCGCGCAGTATCTTTTGGGCTGTGGCATACCCAGACATATGATCGCCACATGCTCTAGAATGGTAGTCATTCAAAACTTGTTCAACCTTTTCATGAGTCAAACAACGTCGAAATACATAATTCACACCACGACGATAAAGTGTGTCTCCAACAATATTTTATTGCTGGGATTGGTAATGGATATTTTGTCAATGTGAATGTGAAAGTTCAGGCCGAAAAGTTTGGGTTTGGAGATAAATAATCATATCTCCATACCAAGGATCTAATGTACTGATAATAAACATAGATTCATAAGCGATCCGATGCTCTACCACAGTTTCTGTCTCAGTATTCGGGAAGTCACACATAAGTTTGGGGAACACCAGTGATTTCTTTGATTTGGATTTTTCAAATTCTAAATCAAATTCCTGAAGGATAACTATTCATTTAGAGTATTTGCCCCCGAGCAATTGTTTAGTCAAAATTTACATCATCGGGTTACAATTAGAAATCACAGTTGTTTTTCGTAACAAAATGTAATGACAAAAACATTGGACAACTTGAACTGCTGCCAAGGCCAATTTTTCCACATGTGAGTATTTAATCTCTGTGGGATAGAGATTCCGACTAAGATAGTAAATCACATTTTCATTGTGGAATTCATCTTCCTGAACTAATACCATTCCAATAGTGGAATCAGAGGCTGCTAAGTATAAAAATTAATCCTGGCTGTAATTTGGTGGATGCAGTAATGGTGCATGGGTCAACACGTGTTTTAAAGCATCAAAAGATCGATCAGTGATCTCATCCCCAAATGAAAGGAATATTCTGTTTCAAAAGCCTGGTAAAACCTTTGGTTAACTCAGCATAGTTCTGGACAAATCTACGCAGAAATTTTGTTTCCCCCTGCAAACTTTGGAGTTGGCGGAGTGAGGAAGGAGGAGGTAAATTTATAATGGCCTCAACCTTCGAAGGGTCAACACGAATGCCTTCTTTCAAAACGACAAATACCAGTAACCTACCAGATTGTACACAGAAAACACACTTGTGTGGATTCAAGCGAATCTTATAATACCTACATCGCATAAAATCGCTCGTAAGTGAGTAGGATGATCTTCCCTGTGTAATGAATGAGCAAGTAAATCATCGAGATAAGGCTGCACAATGCGTTTAATATCATGAAAAGCATAGGAAATTTCCCTTTGAAAAGTTTCCCCAACATTCTTTAATCCGAAAGGTAATTTACAGTAAGCAAATGTTCCCCCAGGAAAAATGAATGTTGTTTTTGGTTGATCGGCATGGAATATGTTGATTTGATTGTATCCAGAAAATCCATCCATAAATGAATACATTTCATTTCCAGCACAATCGTCAATAATTTGGTTGATATAAGGAGTTGGATAATTGTCTTTAGGAAAAGCTTTGTTAATATCCCTATAGTCAACACATACTTGTATTGTTCCTTGTTTTTTCGTAACATGGACGATATTAGATACCCAATCCGTTAACGGGATCGGATAAATAAAGCCTAATCTCAGTAATTTCTCAACTTTAGTTTTAATGGCAACATATTTTCATGGATGTATCAAACGTAATCGCTGTCTGACAGGTTTAGCATCTGGGTAAGTCTTTACTTCATGAATGACAATGTTGGGATCGATTCCTGGCATTTATTCATAAGACCAAGAAAATATGTCGCAAAATTCTTGAAATAGGGCTTTATATGTAGAATTCATCTGACCTACATGAAGCACCTATATGAATGATTTCAATAATTCCAAGTTTCACTGATATGTCGACAGGAATGGTAGAAGAAATGTTCCCTGAATTTACTTCAGAATCCAAATTTGTGATCGAGATTGGACTCTGAGGTTCCTCGACATAGTCAATTGTAAAAATAGAGGAAAAATTGTTTTCGAATTTATTAAGCTCAGATAAAAATTATGACCTATGATGGAGATCATCCCATGGTAATTCATCTACAGACAAGAATTCATGAATGCTTTCATCAGTATGAAAAACTTGTTGAAAAGGATCAAGAATTGATGTTGTAGCCGAGCTTAATGTTGAAAATGATTCTTCGCTGATCACATTCATTGGATCAACATCAGTTGATAAAGGATCAGAAAATGACTGTACTGCTTGATATGCTATCTCAAAAGGACTCAAAGGCACCATGCCATTGAATGAATTAAGTTCTAATTCTAAAGGCACTATCCAAGGATCAACAAATGGAATAGTGCTTGATGTAATCATATTGATATTAGCAATATTATGTGGTACGTTAGTTGGAGGCATAGAAAAAGTTCCCATCAAAGAGGAATCCTTGATTAAACCTACTCCTACATCCTCATAAGGGATAGTCATTTTTCCAATGTGCTAAATACTATCAGTAGAAGCTGGGCCAGACGAATAATATGAGAGCTGATCGAATTTCACAATATTTCCTTGATGAGGAAACATAATTATTCGAAAGATGGATGACACGACAACAGTCGTAGCATAAGACCAAATTCGACCCAGAAGAAGGTTGTAATCTAGAGGGGCATCAACTACTTCCACATCTAAAAACGGTTTTTCCTTCGACTTCTATAGGTAGATCCTATAAAATTCTGAATGGATGGAATCCTCTTCTGTCAAAAGCTTTGAGGATTGTCAATGAATGGTTAAGGGTTGGAGAACCAAGTTATTTCCAACAGTTTAATGACATGATACACGAAGATGCTCCTTCATCAATAACAATACGAAAGAAATGTCTGTTTTTGACTAGTACTAGGATTTGAAAAGCCATTTGATGAGGGAGACGAGGTGCAAAATTTTCTAAATTGAAGACCACGAGGTTTGAATCCTGAAGATCTACAACTCCAATTACTGATAAGAGTAATTTCCTTTGTGCTGGACATGATTGCAACACTTCCAAGGCTGACATTGCTGAAGGAGATATTGCTAAATCCTCCACAATGTTGTAATTCTGAGAAGCTCTCGCATGTGGATTGAAAGCTGATTTACGAAGTACACCTTGTTTGAGAGGTAAATCCCCTCTGCGGATAGAGGCGATCCCACTAGCCCTAGAGTGGGTCTAGAAACAAAAAAAACACGCTACGGTACCGATTCCTAGTTATAAAAGACAAAGCTATGATAGATAGCCTACCTCAAGTCCTACATTACTGTTGTCGAAGAAGAAGCACTGCTTCCTGTTCTTAGCTTGACAGATCCCAATCCTTTCACTCACTACGTCCGAACACCTATACACATGCAGAGAAGAAACGACGACATACAATGTAATAATTCAAACATGTAACTATCAATCAGTTAGAAAGGATTGAACTAAATTGCATTACACAGATAGGCAATACAACAGTGGAACCAATAACGTAGTCGAGCATATATTAAAATGTGAAAGAAAGATTACAACTGAGTTCCAACGTCGCATTCTTCCTTTGGCAGGGCTTCTCGTGGAGCATGTCTCACAAAGCTTGTCGGGAATTTAGACAAGGCTCTCTTTCTTAGGGGGTTCTCCTTAGCTCTGCTTTCAATAGTCACTCAGCTATAGTTTTCTTCCCAAATGTTCAGCTAGCTAGCAAATGGAGAGGGCAGGCTTTTATAGCGGGAGAAGGAGAGGTTAGGCTCCTTATAATCATGGGGGAGAGTCCTATCTCTTAGGAAGGTTCCATGAGAGGTGGAAAACCACTTCCTAATCAGGGATATTCGAAGGCAAACAGCCCAACCTCATTTTGGTGATCCATTCTAAAGTTGTTAGAATCAAACTTCCGCCTTCTATTGTTAAAAAAAATTCCTTAATAGGCTTGGTGCGGTTGTGACATAGGGACAGAGCGCCAACTGGCACGCCCACTAGTGTGCATTTTCCCCATTGGCGCAAGGGATGAACTGGCTACCCACGCTAATGCCAAAACATGGGTTTTTAGGGTTTTCCAGAGGAAATGTTGTTCAGGAGAATTCTTGCCCTTATGCAGAAGGATACCATCAAGGTTTTTTCAGGACATTTTACTATTCACAGGTCACGGTAATAGTCCTCCAATGTACGGGATAAGGGATTGCAGGGATGGTGACAAAATGCTGTCTAACAGATGCCCCATAAAGCATGAGGTCCGAGAGAGAGGGAGGGGTGAAATGCTTTATGAGAATGTGCACAACTGAAAACAATGCCGTCGGAAGACCTGCGAGTACAAATACAAATGATATCTCTGATACATGACATGTGGTATGGGTGTAGGCATCCATAATAAAGTGTACAAAAACCAGGATCCAAGGTATGGATGCAACCATCCAGTAAATAAGGATCAACAAGTAGACTCAGGTATGGTCGCAACCATCCAATCGAATGAGTCATGTAATAAATCATAATAATCCACAAAGAACCCGCAGCTTGGATGTTTATCAGACAAAATTCAGGGTCTTGCGCTCCATCTTGACCCAAACAGAGTACAAGTTCGAGCATGTGAATATGTGAGCTAAAGTCGAACATGCAAGAACATCGTCTGATTACCAGCCAATAATGAAAGCTGTTAACAGACGTGAGAGAAACCACCAATAATGACAATGGCTCTCAAGGTATAAAAGGTACAATCCATGCAATGTGAACAGTGAGCTGGCGTCGAACACCCATAAAATCATCCGATCGAAGCCCAATAATGACAACCTTGCGTCAAATGCAAAGAACCTGCCATTGAGGCATGCAGGCTCCAAGGTACCTGAAGGGAGTCTCTAGATCAGCTTCCTGGATAATGAGCTGAAGTCGATAGGAAGTGACCTTGATCGAAGGTCGGAAATAATGTTTCCCACATCATCAACACGAGATAGAGGAACATGATGTTTGTGAATCAATACCAACAGAGAATCAGAGGGAGGTTGAAAACTGCAGAGGCCAACTTCTCTTGAACATATCGGCGGCACGACACTGGATTTGGCAGTATTTGACATCAAGGGATCTGAGGTCATGGTGACGTGGAAAAGAGCAGATGAGCGGTCAAAAGAGATTACCCAAACCCATGAAGGCAAGCAGATAACGAGATGAAATGTCCCCAACCTGACACGAATGCAAACAAGTGCCATGTTAAAGAGTGACATACTGCCGACACGACTATGATACTGGTTCCATTTTCCCCCACCATTTCTGGTGAGTACCCCAATTATTTTTGAACAAGCTTGAAGGGGATAGCATATGCTTGCGATATAAGTTTGTCCTTCGGAAAAATCCAACCTAGTACATTTAACGAGCCCTAGGAAGGAGGAACTCGAGTAACGTCATTATGACGGAGTCCGATGTCATCAGTTTTTAACGAGTCTGACAAAGGAAGAACTCGATGTCTTTTCATGTTTAGAGAGTTTGAAAAGACAACGAAAAAGAAAACTCCAGCAATCCATTTTCATAGATAGTCCCACATATCCGAAAAGGTAGAAAAATATGTCTGAGAGAACCTCCTAGTTGCGATAGGCTAGGGTATTCCTTTTTCGTAAATAATCTATCCCAGCTCGAAAAAGGCGTAAATGTATACTGGGTAGATGTCGTTTCGTTGCCAATTTAACGAGTTCGAAAGGACAAGATTCTCGGCAATCTTTTCAATTTTTAAGAGTCAGAAAAGAGCTGAAAGGTGACTCCTCCTAGAGGAACGAGTGGTATAAAGGGTAGCAACTAGTTTCGGTAATGGTGGAACTGCTCAGAACAAGTAAAGGTTAAGAGGTTGGCTAACAAGACCACTCATTACAGCGGTTCCTCAGGATTGGGTAAAACAATCAAGTGAAGGCATATGATCGGCCCAACAGATAGTGACGATGGAGTGAGAAAACCAAGGCTCATCTGGCAAAAATAGGCTGATAAAATGGCAATCACAAGAGGTAAAATGGGAATGGTTTCATTTTTACATAAGCTTGAAATCAGGAAACTCTGCTTGAATTTGGTTTCATTTTTACACAAGCTTGAAACAAAGATAAACTATGCTTGAAACTGGTTTCATTTTTACACAGCTTGAAACGAAAACAAACTATGCTTGAAAAAGTAAGCATGCCCCCAGCATGGTGACTCAATTCAAGGTACATGCTCCCCAAGCTTCATTCCATATGAACGGCAGATGGAGTGAAGGTTCAAATTACTAGATCAAGAGAAAGAATCGACTGGGATTTTACGAGACCTTATCAAAGACTCTGATTGAACATGAACATGTTTCATTGTTTTAACGAGGTTGACACATTAAAAGAACTATCCTCATGACCTAATTCATTTTTTAACGAGGTTGACATAGTAAAAGAACTATCCTCATGACATCTTGTTTCATTTTTTAGGGATCTTGACACAAGGAAATGAACTACGCTCCGAGGAAGGAGCTTGACACAAGAAAAAGAACTCTGCTCTGGGAGACCTCATCATAATGAATAAGAAGTCATAGCATCCAATGGTTGCCCGTCCAATGGAAGGAAAACATCTTGGAAGTCTGGACCAAATGCCCCCAGCACACGATGTACAACAACACTATCACTGAATACGGGCACAGGACAGGTAGCCACATAATTGACATGTGGCAGGGATGACACAACCGATGGATAAAGATCTAGCAGGGATGATGGTGGGCTAGCTGCCATATTAGGACCAAAGAACGCAAGCTGATCGATGGTCACGATCTGACCTTGGTGCGGAAAACACGTCACACGAAAGAGGGAGGAGACAAGCGCTCCCATGGCATAAGTACAATCACGGCCCAAGAGTAAATTAAAGTCCAAGGGGCCAAGAACAACCATCACGTCCATGTGGAAAATTTTCCCTCCCAAAGTAACAGGCAACTTCGGAAGGATCCCTAACGGTTGACTAGTTCTTCTGTTAAACGCCAACAGATTCTGTGTAACAGGCACAAGTGGCGACAAACCGAAAGCTTGCTAAGTAGTTGAGGATAAAATAATAATAGACACGCCTTCATCTATAATGGTGCTGGGTATGACCAGATGTTAGGCCTGTACCGTGATCTCAAAGGGCACATAAGAAGGAAGGCAATAACCTGCGAATCAACCCCAATCAAAGGAAGCGACTAAACTACTTGGAGGGGCTACCATCGGATAGAGATGGTATTCCCCTGGTGTTATGGGAGAAGAAGGAGCATCCTCCGCCACCTCCATCATGGAGGTAGAAGGAGTATCCTCTGGGACCTCCATCATGCGAGGCGGAGGAGTAGCTTCCTGAGATATAGGGACAGGAGAATCTTTCTCCAAGTCCGAGGAATTTGAAGAAACAAGAAGAACCTGAGGGATGTGAGATCCACTCTCAATGGAAAAGACCTGGTGCACTGCAGATGGGGCTAGCTCAACCGATCCCACGACCAATGGTTTCTCAGGGATGGATTCATGATGGTGAATTTCCGAGGGAGCGGGATCAAGCAAGGATAACTCTTGATTGATCGTTGAATCAACTGGTGAAGGACTCAAAGAAAGCTGTTTGTAACCAGCCAGAAGGCACGATGCAGAAACAGTCGAGTTGTCCAAAACTCTCTTGGCTTCATCCATATATGGACAAAGGTGAATGGCATGGTGCTCTTCACACAACTTACAGGGATTGGCAAGCTTACCCTGCTTCTTAGGAGCTTTACCAGCACTAGCTGAAGACGTGCCCCCAACTTGACTCCCGGAAGCCAAAGGCAACGACGGATGACTATTGGACCATACTTCGAGCACCTTGGGAATTCCAGGGAAATATCGAAGAAGATGGTATCCCTGGCACAACATGCAAGGGAACTTAAGTTTCCGCGGAGGGTTGGAAGGTTCATCGAGAGCAGGTTTTTTAGAAGCAACAACTGCAGACTTAGCCTCTTACTTATCTTACTTCTTCTTCTTCTTCTTCTTAGCCACTTGGGTACTAGAATCCAAAATTTCACCAGGCGAAGTAGAAGATGAGGAGAAAGAAACAGGCGAAGAAGGGGAGAGGCCCACCTTCAGATCAACATGGCGTTGCTCAGGCAGAGGAGTGGATGGTACAGTAGCCGGGACATTCGGGACCAAAGAGGTTGAAAACAACCAAACAGGAAATCCAACAGTTAACCCAGGAAGGGACAACGTTGCCATATAAGGAGCACCAACATTTCCAAAAGCAGGAAAAGGACTAGGACTCCCTTCAGAGGGGACTCCTTGATTGGAAAACTCCGAAAGGAATATTTTGTGGGCGATTAATTTTTAAGACACTGAAACCAGACTCTGTTGTTTCATATTTTAAGAGTTGAGAAACAAGCAAAAGGTGACTCTATCACTTTCAGGTTGGACACGAGCTCGAAAGGGCAAGAGATCGATGATATTTTCAGTTAAAAGAGTCAGTAAAGATCAAAATGATTGCTTTGGTAATCTAGGTAAATGGGTGTACCAGATATCCGTGAACTTCCATATACACCTTGGTAAAAATGAAAGAGAAATCAACCAAGGACTTAATGTACGTGCAGGTAATCTCTCCAAACGCTGTGTTCGGTGTATCATGGGTAAAAGGCGGCAGACTCAGCTTCCTATAGATAAAGGATTTGCAACCTAATGGGGTCTCCCTTTATATACGCAACAGTACGAGGAGCACAAGTTCGTACTAGCACTGTCTGTAGCCAGAAGGCGAGCGACAACTAATAGGCTTAAAGACGCCGGAACACATCTCTACCTTAGACTACTAGATGTTCCGTTAAGTTTCAATGTTGCCTTAGGTTATTTCAGTAAATTTTAAAGTTGATCTTCAAGTTACGTTTCAATTTCAAGGCCCTATCGAATGTTGGATCTCATAAAACCTCTAGATGCAAACTACATGCCACAAAATATCATTTTGTTCAATGAAGAGCTATCTATGGGAGAGTTGAGAGCTTTCAAATGACAGCAAAATGAACACACAAAGACATCCACCACTTTTTCAATGCGAGCTAATGAAACTAGAAAAATTTCCTCTAGAATTATTCAATGCTAGTAATGCGAAAAAGTTTTCAATTTCCAGTATGCCGATAAAAAATGCAAATGATTTTTTTGTATTTTTCAACATATTAGAGCAAATGCACTAAATAAATGAAAAACTAATGAAAACATTAATTTGAGAATGATAAAGAGAGATTTGAAATCAAACAAGTTCACTCAACTCAAAAAAGCGCAATCAAGACTCAAACTAATGACGAAATCCCTCAAAGCGAAGAAAAATCTCGGAAGAGACTCAAACAAACCGTGTGATCTAGGCTTGGAGCAACACAAAGAGAAATTGAATGAAAGAGAGAACAATCACTCAATAAACGCAATGATTCAATGGGATACAGCGAGATGAATGCAAAGAAGCAAAAAAAAAGTTGACCAGGAAAGCAAAGACCCAAAAATCCCACGGGAGGCTCAGCACACTGAAGCACCTAGAAGCCCTAGGGCTAAAATGAAAAACTGATAGAAAAGGGAAAAAAACTAGAGGACAAGGGTTACACACAGTAAAAAATGACTTCAAAGCACTCAGTCAATCAGAAAAAATGAACTAGGACCTAAAGTCAAGCTCAGAGAGCCCAAGAACAGGCAAACCCTAAAACCAAGCAAGGTTGGCACGCCTGTCTGGCTGTAATCTACGCTAAACAGGGGATGGGCGGGTGTCTAACTAGCAACTAGCGCCAGTTGGCGCGACTATCAGAGGTATAACTGCGCCAATCAAGTTTACCCTAGAAATTTATGAAAATGGACAAACAGAGGCTAGATCTGGTCTTCTGGGGGCTGAACAGTGGTTTAACACCAAGGAAGGTAAACCAGAAAAGAAGACTAATCAAATGAAAAGCCAAAAAACAAACCAATGGAGGAAGGACCAAATCCCACTGATCCCTAGTGGAGTCGCCAATTTTTTGGAGAGGTAAATCCCCTCTATGGACAGAGGCGATCCCACTAGCCCTAGAGTGGGTCTAGAAACAAACAAAATATGCTATGGTACCGATTCCTAGTTACAAAAGACAAAGCTACGATAGATAGCCTACCTCAAGTCCTACAGTACTATTGTCGAAGAAGAAGCGTTGCTTCCCATTCCTAGCTTGACGGATCACAATCCTTCCGCTCACCGCGTCTGGACACTTGTACACATGCAGAGAAGAAACGACGACATACAACATAATAATTCAAACATGTAACTATCAATCAGTCGGAAAGGATTGAACTAAATTGCATTACACAGATAGGCAATACAACAGTGGAACCAATAACGTAGTCGAGCATATATTAAAATGTCAAAGAAAGATTACAACCGAGTTCTGACGTCATGTTCTTCCTTTGGCAGGGCTTCCAGCGGAGCATGTCTCACAAAGCTCGTTGGGAATTTAGACAAGGCTCTCTCTCTTACGGGGTTCTCCTTAGCTCTGCTTTCAATAGTCGCTTAGTTATAGTTTTCTTCCCAAATGTTTAGCTAGCTATAAAATGGAGAGGGCAGGCTTTTATAGAGGGAGAAGGAGAGGTTAGGCTCCATATAATCATGGGGGAGAGTCCTATCTCTTAGGAAGGTTCCATGAGAGGTGGAAAACCACTTCCTAATCAGGGAGATCCAGAGGAAAACAACCCAACCTCATTTTGGTGATCCAATCTGAAGTTGTTAGAATCAAACTTCCACCTTATATTGTTAAAAAAAATTCCTTAATAGGTTTGGCGCGGGTGTGACACAGGGACAGAGCGCCAGCTGGTGCGCCCACTAGTGTGCATTTTCCCCATTGGCGCGAGGGATGAACTGGCTACCCGCGCCAATGCCAAAACATGGGTTTTTAGGGTTTTCCAGAGGAAATTTTCTTCAGGAGAATTCTTCCCTTATGCAGAAGGATACCATCAAGGTGTTTTTAGGACATTTTACTGTTCACAGGCCATGGGAATAGTCCTCCAATGTACGGGACGAGGGATTGCGGGGACGGTGACAAAATGTTGTGTAACACACCTTTAGCAGGCAGTTTGATTCCTAAATCAGGATTCGGTTTCTCGATATGTAGTGGATCAAAAACCAAAGGAGATGTAGCTGGTGTAGAACTAGAATTTTCTACTTCTTTACCAGCAACAGGGTTTTTACTACCATAATCTTGCGATTGAGTCGCAACCATCAAAATATCTGGTGATGCATTAGAGGAAGATCCAATTATTTTGCTATCTTGAACAGGAAAAGGATCCTTCAAAACAACAAGGGTGGATGAACCTTTGACGAATTCAGATACATCGGCACTATGTGGACATTCCTTGGTGAAATGATCCTCGTCACATATAAGACAAGGATAACGAGGTTTCCATTTATCATCAGTTGATTCATTTTTATCAGTTTTTTCCATGGAAGATGAAGTCTATTTACTTTTATTCTTCCATTTCTTCTTGTTGCCAGATTTCAACTTTTTAGTTAACGAATCTACAATGTGAATATCAGCAGAAGTTTCTAGGGAAGATTCTCCTTTTGTTGAATTAGGTAAAGTTATTATGGAAGAAGTAACCTTTGAAGATTTCTTCTTTTTCTTAGTCGTACTAACTGAACCGATTACACCATCAACGACATGAGATCCTGAAGGAGTTGCTGTTATCTGACCAGGACGCAGTAAATCGAGAATTTTCTCGTACAAAGTACTTGACTAGGTGTATACCAAGTCAAGATACTGAGCTTGAGCAATAAATTGTTCTTTTGTAACAACTCCTCCTTTAGCTACATCTTCAGTGATTTTTGCTAGAAATGATTTAATAAACCATTCTGCCAATATTTGATCCAGGATAAAAACTTTTACCAAACGCCTTCTACGTCTCCATTCATGTATATGATCTGATATCTACGTAGACGTAGATTGTTTTAGTGAAGTTAATAATTCCGTGCCGTTGTCATCTCTGACTGGCAACTGAAAATGAGTTAAGAAAGCAGTTGCTAGAGCGTTGAAATTGGTAAATGAGCCTCATGGTAATTCAATGTACCACTTGGCAGCTAATCCTATTAACATTATCTGAAAGAGTCTAAGTCGAATGGAATCGTTGATTAATAAGTTGGATGCACACTTAAGGTGGTAAGTCATGACATGGTTAGAAGGATCCTCTCCTGATTTTCCTTCAAACTTAGGGATATCACTGGGCAACTTATGCGGCATAGGCGGCCAATACGAATGATAATAGATAGGATCATTCGTAAGGCGAGATAAATAAGGTAAATCTAAAGTTGCTATGAATGGTAATCGACGGGTAGGGTCTTGTTGATAACCTTGTGAGACTAAACCAGTCCCAGGAGGAGGATAACTAGGATATCTAGGAATGGCCTGTGCATTGGGAATCAGAATGCCTCCCGGGTAACCAGGAATAACTAGGCCATATTGAGGTTAAACAGGTGCTTGATATGTATACCCAAGGTACGGTTGTTGTGGGTAAGATGGATTTTAAACAGGTCCATATTGATATGGCCCCTGATACGGTTGATAAGTAAACTGAGGTTGACTTGTTATAACTGTAATTGTACCACGTTATCCTGTAGGCATCTGAACAGTAGTCTGAATTGTAGGTCAAGACTACGGAATAGAGACTTGAGGAATCTGTACCGATGTTTGAGGGGTAGAAGTAATAGGAGCTTTAGACACTCTAGGAATAGGTGTGGTAGGTTGAACAAAAGTCTGAGCAGCAGTTTGGGGCAGAGTTGTAGGTGTACTCGAACCAGGTTGTTGAACAGGAGTAGATGTAGGTGTTTGAATGACAGGTTGGATAGGTTGTTGGGGTTGATTATAACCAACTTGTTGTCCAACTTGATAATAAGGTACTTGCATATTTGGTTGTAAATTCTGTTGGACTTGAGATGGATCCCACACCATTCCGGGATATGAAGCTCCCAATGAAGGTTGTACATAAGGCGGACCATAACTTGGTTGAACATATGGCTGATAATTGACTGGATAATTTCCACCTTCTTGTAACATTTGTTGTTCTGGATAGAACTGTTGTCTTAAAGGAGGTTGCAATCCTTGAGTTGGGTACTGTCCTTGAGGTTGAAATTGACCTTGAGGCACATACTGACCTTGAGGCATATACTGTCCCTGAGGTTGAACTTAGGGTATGTACTGTCCTTGAGGTTGATACTACCCTGAGGTATGTACTGTCCTTGAGGTTGCCCCCCAGGCTGTATTTGACTATTTTGAGGTTGCCCCCCAGGTGATAAATTACTACCTTGAGAACTGGGGTTTGGGATATTTCCTGACACCATAAATTTGCTCATTGTTCAAAGTTCCAGTATTTGATTCATTCGTTCCAGATGATGACATTGGTTTGTTACGAAGAGGATATGCTCCTGAGAATGTACCAGAGAGAGACTGATAGCCTATAGGAACAGATGGACCACCATACAAAAATGTTTCTGGCAATTCAGTGAACATAGATGACTCACTAGACATGTTTAGCAGAGGTCTGTAACCTATTGGTGTAGGGAAAAAGGAATTCGGGGTGGCGAGTACTGAAGACCTACGTTTTGTAGAAAATATGTCAATGAAGAATACCAAGTGTCTTGTCTAAAAGGACTATAAAAAATTGATTCACGTTCTCTAAGATTTAAAGATTCCTGAGCTGAAGGAAGAACAACTTCTTCTTCAGTATCAGTAATTTCTTCAATACTAATGAGACCAGGAGGAAGATCTTCTGTAATCCGATTCTTTACTCTAGGTGAATCAGGATAATTGGAAGTTGGAGTAGTGAATTCCAAAGTAGGTTATGATGTAGCAGGTTCAGTTCCGGTTCAAAAATTTCAGGTTCTTCAGGTGATAATTCACTTGTTGTAGAAGCAACTTCAGTTAATTCGGAAATCGAAATTGTTTGTGGAGTATGTTCTGCTATTTGCGGTTGATCTACTTCAGAATCAGGATGAATAATTATGGATGATTCTCCTTGTTCTGTTAATCTAGTTCTACCGATAACATTTGGTATCAGAGATTTAAGTCTTTCTAGTTGGCTTGGTGTGTATTCAGGGGTTTTCCCCTGAGTTCTACGTGATCGTCTCGGTAATTTAGCGACGATTAAAAATTTTAACACACGCAAACAAAGAAAAAATTCAAACAAACCCTAAATTCGCTAAGGAAACAATCAGATGAATCACACACCAATAAACATCTAAGAGATAAATCCACACACAAACAGTAGATCCCTGCATTAAAAAAACTAGTTGGTGATGAAATACAACATCGTAGAATTTTAATGCAGAAATGGTAGTTGGAACATTTACCCCGATAGCCTGCTTAATGAAACAGACTGGTGCAAGTTTCTCCACTTAAACCATCTCGAGTGAAGATAACCCTTGGGAGAGTCCAAGTGAGTCTAGCCGACATCTGCTCCAGGTACAGTGGGACCTCCCCTCCACCATCACCTTGGGAAATAATCCTAAAGTTTATGGCCACTAAGGTCACCAACAGGAACACATATACCTAGGGGAACAGTCTACGATTTGATATACATGCAAGGGTAGAGTAATAAGCTCAATCCCCTTGAAGGCTCCTTGACATAATCCAAGGTTTACTGACAAGTGACCCCAGGCTCCTCGGCAGTGGTCTATCTGAGGTTTACCATTTTAAATACGTGCATAGCTTCTATCATTCCCAATGAGATAGGTATGATTACCTCACTGGTTCGGATATGATCTCGTGCTTGACTCCTTTAGGAGGAGCTTCCCAGAGCATACATGCTACAATTGGATTTTCCTTTCGCAAGATCAACTACTTGTTTTTTTTGATGTCTTGGAAAGTTAACTAGAACCTATTCCAAGACACTAGCCTAAGCTATGTTGGTGGAAAAGATCCCTAGAAAATATTAAATTTCTAGATTGATTATAATTAAGCATTACTTTTAATTGGTAGTTTCTTAGGACAATAGGTATGGAAATGAAACTTTGATGATGTTTTAATGACCCGACTCAAAATACGCTATAATGCATCTATAAGATAAACAACTCATTTCTTTTCAATGAAATATAACTAGAGGAAAGAGTTGAGAGGATTTCAGAAACTTTAAAAATATCAATTCTTTCTTTCCTATATGAGAAACTTTGAAAAGAAGACAATTAGAGATTTCAATTCCAAAAAGATCTTTTGCTCAAAATGAAATTCCCTATATCATTAAGATCGGAAACAAAAGCAAACTTCTTCCAAAAGAAAACTCTAATCTTGAATTCTATCTAAAAGTTGGAGGATGTTTAAGCCTGGTTTGTAATCTGACCAATAATTTTTTCCTTATTCTAGCAAGAAGACAAGCATCCACTAACAATTTTAAAAATGAGATTCAAACCTTATCTATGCAAAAGGTTTTCTAAGTTTGCTAATGAAAACAAAATCAAATTTTCATAACAGTAATAATTGCATCAAGTTTAGTGGCTCAACAGAACAATGACATACCAAATAGCTGAGGTATACAGAAGTTTCTGATTTAGAGCAATGGGAGGACAAGGCAACATTTACTCATAAAAGAAAACTAACTAAAAAGATCATTTTAAACATAGAATTACTGTAAGAAATTTTCACAGGAGTCTTTAACAGCCAAGACAAATTGGGTAAAGAACAAAAAATCAAATAATGGGATGTCAGAAAACAGAATTCCTACTTTTTCTAAAATTTTCCAGAGGTCCGCAGTTTTTAATGGAATAAGGTGCAGTACCGCACTTTATTCTACTAAAGAATGCAGAGTCTACCGCTTTGTTTTAAAGAAAAAAGTGCGGAAGGCAGGAAAAGTAGAGAAAAAATAAAAATACAGATTTGCAGTCAGGGATCCTATTGAGTTTTCTACCCAATCAAGTTTTGAGCTAATCCTAGTCAAAGAAATCTCAAAAATCAAACTGAAAATAAAAGAAAACTAAGTTCAGATAATCCCCAGCATAGTCGCCATTTTTTTATACAGACGAATCCCTCTTGCGGACAAGAGCGATCTCCCTAGTATCCTAAGGATATCTAGAAACAAACAAACAAATGTAGACCATTTTCTCTAGACTATTTTGCTTAAGAATTACTCATTAACTACAGATAGATACTCCTACCTGAAGTCCAACGCTTGCTCGGTCTTCAATCCAATTGCTCCAGAAGTTATCGATCCAGCATATAAGATTTGCAATCAAATACAGGAAAACCAAATCAAAATCATCTGCAAAATATGATAATTTGAAAGCAATAATCTATCTTAGTGATCAAGGAATCCAAGAATTAAATTATTCAAAAGATATATGAACAACTTAATGAGAAAATAGAATCCATTTGTATTAACTTTGAATAAATGAAGAAACCTTACAATCTTGACGCCTTGATGTTTGTACAGGTTCTTCTGGGGTCTTGAACAACTGTTTTCCTCAGTTTGACAAGACTTCAACTCTCTGAATCAACATAAGACTATGGCCATGAGTATGTAATCTCTTTCATGCCAATGATGCCAAATGTGGAGAGTATAATTTCTTCATCAATTCTCTTCTACAAGCTAAGAAGTAAGTACCCTTGAGACTGAAACATGGTCTCAATTTATAGTTGAAGGAAGGTAGTTTCAGTTCCAATAAGGAAGGGATAAAGCCCTCTCATCATGGGATTTCAGCTCCAAAAACCAAGGGATTACTCCATTTATGAAGGGATAAAGGTTCATGAATGGAAGGGGCGAAGTTCGACCAGATAGTGCTTCTAGAAGGCCCCAGCTGGGAGAATATTTGACCACCTGGGCTTCTAGAACTTACTTTTCTCTTTATTTTACCTTTTACGGGGGTCCGCAGTTTTAATGAGCTTTACATGCGGGATGTACCACAATTTTTATAGCAATTAGCCGTAGTACCACAAGGAATGAATAGGAAAAGTGCGGAGTTAGGCTTTTTAGGACTTTTAAGAGCTTTTCTCCTGTTCCAAGACTTGGTTCAGGAACTTTATGTTTTTAGACTTCTAAGGAAGCAATAAATAGTTAATGATGAACCCATATAAACAACTAAATTTCATGGTGAAAAATTTTAATGTAGCAGAGCTGCAAGCCCATAACTGAATTTTGGGGCCATAACCACTACAATAACAAGGCAATCCCGGGGATAAGCGTCTATAACTTCTCCCTTGCCCTTACATGCCCGTAGTTAAGCCTCAAAGGGGTTAAAAATCAGTTCCCCCTCAGGGAACAAGGCCCTGGAAGGTTGGGTTATCTCTTGGGGATGTCAATGATACAATGTAAGGTTCATTTGTTGCGTTTCCGTCAATTCCACTTCCTCAAAGTCATCTAGGAGGTTGAATCTCATATTAGTAGCCTCTCGTCACATGTTTACCCCGGTTGGCTAGTTACTTGGGTAGATGTGGGAAGAGGGTGTCACAAGCATGTTGTCTTTCTTCTCATCAATTGTGCATTAGGATGAAGTGAAGAGAGAGCATATCGATCTAACCAAAATTCATTGTATTCTTCTCATCAAGAGACTAGATAGATCTCACCAAAACACACTTTCTTCTTCTCATTAAGAAACCAAATTGATTTCAGCAAAACACACTTTCTTCTTCTCATCAAGAGACTAGATTGATTTCACCAAAATGCACTGTCTTCTTCTCATCAAGAGGCAAGATCAATCTTGGAGTTGTGATCGTCAAACGCACACACCATACCATATTTGGATTAAAAACTTCTAGATTTGGAGGGTTGAATTAAGCCAAATAAACTGTGAGCACAAACTAGTGGGGTGTTTGATGGTATTTGACCATTCAACATTAATTATATTTTATTTATTTATTTGGTACAAGAAATTTCTCTTCAATTGTTAATGACCAGATATGTAGCTTCATTATTCATGTTAACATAACTTTCGATGGCCAAAACAACTCCACAACAATAACCTCCATGATCATAAAATATTTTTATGCAATTGGATTGGACCACACACATTATAAAGTATTCAAAGGATTGGCCAAACAAACATTATTTATGCGATGGGAAAACACATTATAAACTATCCATTATGAAAATGGGATTGGATGACTTGATCAACTCACATTGGCTTGTAACCTTCATAATCGATGACCAATCAACATTAATCAAATGAGTAATGGTGGTCAATTGCAATGCCACACTCTATAAAATGTTGTTCCTGTCAAATCATTATCATCAAGACAACTATATAGTCTGACATCAAGGACAACACATAGCCATAATTCCAACATGAATCACATTGGTTGGGTCGCCGATGGTGCCAACCTTAGTTGTGTCGATGCCGATGGTTGAGGTCGTAGTATTTATTGCTGCTATGGAGGCCTGGAACTTGAGCTTGTCTCTACTGGTGACACCTATTGCATTGGTGCATGCCCCCTTTGAATGAATAATTTATGTCAATCCATTAAAACAATACACTTCTTCCCTAATGTAATGTCACATGTCTGTGCAACCAATATGGTCCCTTCTAAAGTTGTGACTAACTCATAATCCACTTTACCTTTTTTAAGAAGCTCTTTAACATGAACAAAAAATCAAAATAGTCTTCATACAAATTTACAATTTCGTTTCCCTGCACACCGTAGTCTTCCCATGTGATTCTTTTGGAAGATTTAGAAGAGGATTTACTTGGATGTTCCCTCTTCAAAACTTCCAATTCAGCTTCAATCTGTGCATTGTACTCTTGTGTCATGTACATTTATTTCTTGGTACTTTCTAGATCTTCTTCCTTTATCTGATCAACTCTTGCTCACGATTTGAGAGTAGAACCTATAGCTTCTTGGAATCCTTTGATATTTTCAATCATTCTACCTACCTGGCTAGAACATCAAGGGTTTGATGAGACTAAGAAGTATGACCGACCTTTCCTTCATCCCTTGGAGTTGTGCCTCTAATAGCACAACATGTTCCTTGTATTCTTTATTCTTCATAAGGGATTTATGGAGCTTATGCTTTAGCTCCTGATTCTCTTTTTCTGCCACTACAACCTCATCTATGTAGGTTTTAACCCTGTACATAAATTATCTGCAAACTAATTCTTAAAACATAAAATAAACAATGGTGAGAGCAGAAACATGAAACATATATACACAAAGATTTTCCCCTCGATCCCAAAATCAAGACTACCAGATTGATTTTTCAATATATTACTTTCAATGTTAAAATACATATATATACATGTCGAAGCATTCACAAACCCCAATCCATTGACCCTGGATTAGAACATAATCATAGTTCCCTTGACTGGATCTACAAAATACCATGGATGGAAAACCATCATGCCCAAAACCATGTGCAAAACCCATGCACAAAATCATAGGTAGGTCCACCCACCTAATAAAGGGTCCAAATTTTTTTTGTGTGGCCCTGCCTCGAACTCCGTGTAGGGGGGATACCTCCCCCCGTACAAACCCCCCGATAGGGGAGGCTACTCCCCCATCTAACCGACCTACTGTGCCCGTCATAATGAAGGGGGGGCTGCCAACCCCGCGACACGTGTGCGGCTAGTCGTGGAAATAATATAGCAAACACCCAAAAGTATGTTTGCATGGGATGTACATCTGGAATCTTGAGTTGCTTCTTCATAAAGGCTATCTCCCTATCCTTATCCTCCAATATGGTTTTTAACTACTTAAAATCCTGAGGGAATGTAGTTAGGTGGGTGACTTTGTCCTCCATGGTTTTTATCTTCATCTTCCTAGATCTTCATACCATCCTCTCACATTTCAGCTGGGTGCTAGCCTTCATGTACAAATATTTGAATTTACCAGCAGGGATAGTTGATGAACCTGATAATCCGACATGGATCTAGTTGTCTCTACCTTGGACTGTAATACTACCAACTTGAAAATCCCCTTTTCATATTCTAGTGCACTCTTAAACTGCATAAGGAGAAGTGCCTGATTATTTTCTATTCTTAGACATCCTTTCCTTTCTTTAGCTGCTTGTTTATCTATCTCTTTAAACTAATCCAAAACTAACACGTGTCTAACCTTGGAAACATTACCTAAATTCGTTGCTTCGGATGCTGACATGGTAGAAGGCAAGTGTTGCATAGTAAAATCATGTTTTGATGGAGTTGTAATCTAAATTTTGTACAACACTAGTGCTTGTTATTTTGTCTCATCATCATCATACCCTACCACTTCTTCTACCCTAGCATTTTTGGAGCTAGGTTCCTCTCCTTGATCGACATCCATGGGTTCTAAAGTGATTCTTTTCCTCCCCGAGAGGTGGGGAGTGCTTGATTCTACTGGATGAAAAATGGATTTTACTTCTTCGCAAGTAGACTTGTTGGCACAATCTTCTACTATAGGATTTGGGTCATGCTTGTGATTTTCTCGGTCTTTATCTTTTCTCATCTCATAAATGATATTATGAGTATTTTAATTCCAGACTCCTACTTGTGGGAAATAAAAATTCTGCAATATCTTCTCCACAAGTTCTAAGGCATTATTTGAATTAGCTACAAATGGTCCCACCTTATGAGGGAGGTGGAAAGTGACTACTTCCATCCTGGGAGTAAAATGCACATTGTCATTGCTGAATCTTTGCTTGATGTACTCCAAGGAAAAATGTGGGGAGCCAAGAATTCTTGAAGCTGGTAAGGTTTTATTTCAAATCCATATACTCTTATTATTGTGTACTCTTTGAAGAGGTACCAATAACCTACTTTGGTATCTTGAGTAAATTGTAATTTCTCTCTGAGGAACATACAGACTCTAGCCAACAGTTGACAATATAGAAGGGTATAAACAACTGACATTAAAGAAGAAAAATAATTGAAGAAACCTTGATTATCTTCTAGTTTTTTAACCATGTGTAACCACTCATAAACATGTAACAAAGCATTGTGCTCATCCACCATCTTGGGCTTTAGGTGTTCTAAGTGAGAATGTTGTTGGTGGATGAAAATGTGAACTAGGTAGGCTTGGTAATAGAAGGACCTCCCTTCTCCAAATTCTACCATTTTGGAATGAATTTAATCATACAAAAATTATGGAAAATTGTGTTGGGTATGGAGCCTAATTATCTTCTTTATGTATTGCCGCGTTGGACCCCTGTCCTTAATGGTACAGCAACGCTGCCCGCCGTTTAATCGCCGTCAGGGGGGTTTAGTGGGGGGCTTCAACATCATCAGTTGAAAGTTTAATGTATGCAATGGTCTACACAAGGTCTGATATTGCACATGCAGTGGGAGTTGTAAGCAGGTACATGAACAATATAGGAAAACAACATTGGATGGCAGTGAAATGGATTTTCAGATATTTGAGAGGTACCATAAATCAAGCATTATGCTTTGGTGGTTCAAACATTGTTCTACAAGGATATGTTGATGTAGATATGGGAGGTGATAGAGATAACAAGAGGAGCACTACATGGTATGTATTTACTGTAGGTGGAATAACTGTCAGTTGTGTTTCAAAAATGCAAAGTGTTGTTGCACTTTCAACAATAGAAGTAGAGTATCTTTCTGCTATAGAGGCTAGTAAAGAAAAAATTTGGTTACAAAGGTTTATGGATCAATTGGGTAAGAAGCAGGAGATGGGAAGGTTATGTAGTGATAGTTAGAGTGCCATACATCTTGAAAATAACTCAACATTTCATTCTAGGACTAAACACACACAACTCAAGTACCATTTCATACGATCAGTGTTGGAAGATGGACAGTTGAAGCTGGAACAAATACACTCTAGCCAGAATCCTACAGATATGTTAAGCAAAGTTGTAACCAAGGAGAAAATGAGATTCTACTCAGTTTCAATTGGTATTCAAGTATGATGATGAAGATGAGAAACAACCAAGGCCAAAGTGGAGTCATTGTCCAGCAAATGAAGTAGCGGCGGAGTTGCTACAATCAGTCTCCAAGTGGGAGATTGTTGGGTGTGGAGCCTGATTATCTTTTTTATGTATTTCCGCGTTAGACCTTTGTTCTTAATGGGGTGGCAACATCGCCTGTAATTTAATTGCTGTGAGGGGGTCCAGGGGCGGACAACGAGAATTTTATGAGCTCCTCCCTCGCGAGGGGTTTTGGGGGCAGCGCTGCCAAAGCTAAAAACATATGCAAAATTTCCTTGTAAAATATTGTAATTTCGTAGTCAATATGGCCTTTCATTGGGCGGATGATCTGACGGTAGAAGTTATGTTTAATTTAGGGTTTTTTTCACTATAAGGCAACTCCCTCTGTTGTATGAGGGTATTGTATTGCGATTGTGTATTGTGTGTATACTCTGAGCGAGAAATAGCAAGGGGGACTGTGTAAGAGCATAGAGGATATTATAACGGATATGTTGTAGGTTGTGTCTCTTCATTTAGCTAGATAATATACAGGAAGTATTGGTTGTTTTCGTGGATGTAGCCCAAGTTGGGTGAACCACATATATTTGTGTCTAGGCTTGTTTTATATGTTATTTCTGTGTTTGTGTTTTTTCATAGTTTATGTGTTCCATTGCTCTGTAATCTATAATTTTATAACAACTAGTATCAGAGCTGAAAGTATATTTGGTTGATAAATTTGCAGGAAAGAAGGGTTCCTGGTTCGAGTGGGAGAAATGGCGGAAAATGACAGGTTTAGGGTCGAAAAATTTAACGACAAAAACTACTAGTTGTTGAAGATGTAGATGGAAGATTATCTGTATTAGAAATATTTGTACCTACCATTGAGCAGAAAAACAAAGAAGTCGTTGGGTATGACAAACGATGAATGGGAAATTATCGAAAAAATACACTTGGAACACTATGGCTGTGCCTGGCGGCATTAGTAGCCTTCAATATTTCGAAGGAAACAATAACATAGGGTTTAATGAGGAAATTGTCGAAACTATATGAAAAATCCTTGGCCTCAAATAAGGTATTTATTATGAAACATTTATTTAATATGAAAATGTCAGAAGGTGGATGTGTTTCTAACCATTTAAATGAATTTAATACGGTTATTGGTCAGTTAAGTTATGTAGGGGTAAACTTTGATGATGAAGTTAGGGCTCTGTTATTTTGTGCTCATTGCCAGAAAGTTGGAATGGTTTAGTTATGGCCATTAGTAACACTGCTTATGGATCTAGTGTTTTAAAGTTTGATGATGTTTTATGTGCCATCCTTAGCGAGGAAATGCGATGGAAAAGCTCCGGTGAGACATTGGGAAATGCTTTGAGTGTAAAGACTAGGGGAAGAAAAATGGAAAGAGAAAAGAGCTCAGGATATCACAGTAAATTAAGGAAAGGAAGTTCCAAGTCCAGATCGGGGATAGTGTGCTGAAAATGCAGGAAGAAAGGACACCTAAAGAAAGACAGTAAGTCTCAGAAGGGAAAAAAAGGAGACACATAATGAGAAAACAAGCATGAAGAAAATGTGACACGTGATGTGTTACAAGATGCTTTGATTCTTTCTTTATAAAATATTATTGATGCCTGGGTGGTAGATTCAGGGGCCTCATTCCATGCCACAACTGATAAGAAACATTTTCATGACTATGTTCAAGGAGATTTTGGACAGGTTCGTCTGGGTGAAGATAAACCCTATAAAATCATTGAAATGGGTAAATTTATTGTAAAACAACAGAATGGAAACCAATGGTTATTAAAGGACGTAAGGAATGTTCCATATATGAAGAAAAAAATGATTTCAATAGGGCTGTTAGGCGGTGAAGGTTGTGTGACAAATTTTATAGATAAAACCTGAAAGGTCACTAAAGGAGCCCTGGTAATAGAAAAAGGAGAAAAGGTTGGTACATTGTATTTATGCAATGATATTTCTAATTGTATTAATGATTTAACCTCCACATGAGAAGATGCAAAATTATGGCATCATAGGCTCAGACACACGAGTGAGAAGGGGATGAAGATTCTTCACTCAAGAAACTTGTTGCCAGGTTTGATGAATATTGATTGGATTTCTATGAGAATTTTGTTTATGGAAAACAAGAGAGTCTGATTTCTTAGAGTTGGGAAAGAAAACAAAATCGAAAAATTAGAGCTTGTGCATACATATGTATGGGGACCTGCTCAGGTATCATCTCTCGGTGGCTATCATTGTTATGTTACTTTTATTGATGATGCAACTAGAAAACTTGGATTTATTGTATTAAAAAAAAATTTGATCTATTTGATACTTCCAAGAAATGGAAATATTTGGTTGAGATTGAGACATGAAAGAAGTTAATGTGTCTCAAATCAGACAATGGAGGTGAATATTGCAACAAAGAGTTTTATATATACTGTTTAGAGCATGGAATTTGTAGAGAGAAGATAGTTCCAGGAACACCACAGGAAAATGGTGTGTCAGAAAGGATGAACATGACAATCATGGAGCGTGAAAGGTGCATGAGATTGCACGCAGGATTGCATTTACAATTTTGGGAAGATGTTGTAGATACTGTTGTTTATCTAATAAAAATAGTGCCTTCAAGTTCCTTGGATGGTGATAATCCCGAGGAGGCATGGATAGGTAAAACGGTAAACTACTCATTTTTCAAGCCTTTTGGTTGTGAGGCCTTTGTCCATATTAAGAAAGCAAATAAAACAAAGCTTGAGGCAAAATAAAATAAATGTACCTTTATTGGATATGGTGTTAATGATTTTGGTTATCACTTATATGATTGTGAAAATCACAAAATCATTAGGAGAAGAGATATAATATTCAATGAAAAGGTCTTGTATAAGGATCAATTGCAGGAAAAAGAAACATCAAAAAGTAAACAAAGAACACACTGTTCTTGATGAGATCAACAACCCGAAAATAATAATAATCAACAACCACAACAACAGACACCTCAAACACTTGGACATGTTGTAAGAAGATCCACTAGGATAAGTAGATACCCTGAATGATACTCTCATTATATTATTTATTGTTGACTGTTTCTGGTGAACCAGAATGTTACGAATAAGCAATGCAGGTAGAAACAAGGAAGACATGGGAGCTAGCCATGAAAGAAAAGCTGGACTCCTTAATATATAGCTAGACTTGGGACTTAGTTAGGTTGCCTGCAGGTAAAACAACATTGAAAAATAAATGGGTTTACAGGTTGAAGGATGAAGATGGAGGAAAACAAAGGTACAAAGCTAGACTTGTGGTGAAGGGGTTTGCACAGATGAAAGGTATTGACTTTGATGAAATATTTTCTCGTGTTGTTAAAATGAATTCAATACGAACTATTTTAAGTCTTGTACCAATAGAAGATTTGCATCTTGAACAGTTAGATGTAAAGAAAACCTTTCTCCATGGAGATTTGGAGTAAGAGATCTATATGAAACAACCACAAGGATATTTGGTCAAAGGGAAGGAAAAATTAGTGTGCATGTTGAAGAAGAGCTTGTATGGCTTAAAATGAGCTTCGAGGCAGTGGTATCTAAAATTTGACAAGTTTATGTATGAACAAGGTTATACTAGATGTCACTCTGATCATTGTGTTTATCTGAAAAATAAAAATGATGGCAAATATGTTATATTGTTATTGTATGTAGATGAAATGCTTGTTGCAGGGTCTAACATGTAGGAAACTAATGTGCTTAAAGGAAAATTGGCAAATTCATTTGCAATGAAGGATTTGGGAGCTCAAAAACAAATCCTTGGTATTAGAATAACTAGAGTCAGAAAAAATAAAAAATTAACATTGTCTCAGAATGAGTACATACAAAATGTGTTGAAAAGGTTTAATATGCATAATGAAAAACCAGTTAATACACCTTTGGCTAGCCATTTCAAATTTAGTAAAGATATGTGCCCCAATACCCAAGAAGAAATGGATTATATGTATAAAGTTCTATATGGATTAGAATTTGGAAGGTTAATGTATGCAATGGTCTGCACAAGGCCTGATATTGCACAAGCAGTGGGAGTTGTAAGCAGGTACATGAAAAATCCAGGAAACGAACATTAGATGGTAGTGAAATGGATTCTCAAATATTTGAGAGGTACCAAAAATCAAGTATTATGATTTGGTGGCTCAAACATTGCTTTACAGGGATATGTTGATGCAGATATGGGAGGTGATAGAGATAATGGGAGGAGCACTACAGGGTATGTATTTACTGTAGGTGGAACAACTACCAGTTGGGTTTCAAAAATGCAAAGTGTTATTTCACTTTCAACAAAAAAACCAGAGTGTGTTGCTGCTACATAGGCTAGTAAAGAAATGATTTGGTTACAAAGGTTTATGGATGAATTGGGTGAGAAGCAAGATATGGGAAGGTTATAAAGTGATAGGAAAAGGGATATACATCTTGAAAAGAACTCAAAATTTTATTCCAGGTCTAAGCACTTATAGCTCAAGTACCATTTCATATGGTCAATGTTGGAAGAGGGAAAGTTGAAGCTGGAAGAGATACACACTAGCTAGAATCCTGCAGATATGTTAACAAAAGTTGTAACTAGGAAGAAACTGAGATTATGCTCAGTTTCAATTAGTCTTCAAGTATGATGATGAAGATTAGAAACAACCAGGTCCAAAGTGGATTCATTCTCCAACAAATGAAGTAGCAGTGGAGTTGCTACAACCAGTCTCCAAGTGGGAGATTGTTGGGTGTGGAGCCTGATTATATTATTTATGTATCATTGTGTTGGACTCTTGTTCTTAACAGGGTGGTAACGCTGCCCATCATTTAATTGCCTTCATTGGGGTCCAGGGGGGGCGACGATGATTTTATGAGCCCCCCCCCTGGCGGGGGTTTTCGGGGGTAGCATCCCTAGAGCTAAAAACAAATGTAAAATTTCCTTGTAAAATATTGTAATTTTGTAGTCAATCTGGGCTGTTCATTAGGCAAATGATTTAATGGTAGAAGTTATGTTTAATTTAGGGTTTTTTGCCCTAGAAGGCAACCCCCTCTGTTGAATGAGGGTATTGTATTGTAGTTGTGTATTGTGTGTATACTCTTAGCGAGAAATAGCAAGGGGGGCAGTGTGAGATGTAGAGGATATTACATCAGATCTGTTGTAGGTTGTGTCTCATCATTTTGCTGGATAATATAAAGGAAGGATTGGCTGTTTCCATGGACGTAGCCTAAGTTGGGTGAACCACATATATATGTGTCTCTCTTGTTTTGTATGTTATTTATGTGTTTGTGTTTCTGCATATTTTATGTGTTCCATTGCTCTGTAATCTATAATTTTCTAATAGCTGGTATTAGAGCCGAAGGTATATTTGGTTGATAAACTCGCAGGAAAGAAGGGTTCCTGGTTTGAGTGGGAGAAATGGTGGAAAATGGCAGGTTTAGAGTCGAGAAATTTAATAGCCAAAACTACTAGCTATGGAAGATGCAGATGAAAGATTATCTGTATCAGAAAGCTCTGTACCTTCCATTGAGCGGGAAAACAAAGAAGTCGTTAGGTATGACAGATGAAGAATGGGAGATTCTTGACAAAAAGGCACATGGAACAATATGGCTATGCCTGGCGGCGTCGGTAGCCTTCGATATTTCAAAGGAAACGACAAAATAGGGTTTAATGACGAAATTATGGAAACTATATGAAAAGCCCTCGACTTCAATTAAGGTACTTATTATGAAATTTTTATTTAATACGAAGATGTAGGAAGGTGGATCTGTTGCTGACTATTTAAATGAATTTAATATGGTTACCAATGAGTTAGGTTCCGTATGGGTAAACTTTGATGATGAAGTTAGGGCTCTGTTATTTCTGTTCTCATTGCCAAAAAGTTGGAATTATTTAGTTATGGCCATTAGTAACTTTGTCTCTGGATCTAGTGCTGTAAAGTTTGATGATGTTGTCGGTGCTATCCTTAGCAAGGAAATGCGATGAAAAAACTCCAGTGAGACATTGGGAAATGCTTTGAGTGCAAAGACTAGGGGAATAAAAATGGAATGAGGAAAGAGCTAAGTATGTCACAGTAAATCAAGGAAAGGCGGATCCAAGTCCAGATCGGGGATAGTGTGTGGGAAATACGGGAAGAAAGGACACCTAAATAAAGACTGTAAGTCTCGGAAGGGGAAAGAAGGAGATGCACAACAAGAAAAAAATCATGAAGCACATGTGACAGGTGATGTGTTAAAAGATGATTTTTATTTCTTTAGAAAATATTATTGATGCTTGGGTGGTAGATTGAGGGGCCTCATTCCATGCCACACCTAATAAGAAACATTTTCATGACTGTGTTCAAGGAGATTTTGGACCTGTTCGTTTGGGTGATGTTAAAACCTGTAAAATCGTTGGAATGGGTAAAGTTATTGTAAAACAACATAATAGAAACCAATGGTTATTAAATGAGGTAAGGAATGTTCCAGATTTGAAGAAAAATTTGATTTCAACATTGCAGTTAGATGGTGAAGGTTGTGTGACAATGTTTACTGATAAAACCTGGAAGGTCACTAAAGGAGCCCTGGTAATAGATAAAGGAGAATAGGTTGGTACATTTTATTTATGCAATGATATTTATAATTGTTTTAATGATTTAACCTCCACAGGAGCAGATGAAGCATTATGGCATCATAGGCTCGAACAAATGAGGGAGAAGGGATGACGATTCTTCACTCAAGAAACTTGTTGCCAGGTTTGAAGAATATTGATTTTGATTTCTGTGAGAATTGTGTTTATGGAAAACAGAAGAGAGTCAGATTTCTTAGAGTTGGGAAAAAAATAAGAGCGGAAAATTAGATCTTGTGCATACAAATGTATGGGGACCTTCTTAGCTATCATCTCTCAGTGGCTGTCGTTATTATGTTACTTTTATTGATGATGTAACTAGCCGAAAAACTTGGATTTATTATATTGAGAATAAATTCAATGTATTTGATACTTTCAAGAAATGGAAAGCTTTGGTTGAGATTGAGACAGGAAAGAAGTTAAAGTGTCTTAGATCAGACAATGGAGGTGAATATTGCAGCAAATAGTTTGATAGGTAGTGTTCAAAGCATGGAATTCACAGAGAGAAGACAGTTCCAAGAACACGACAGGAAAATGGTGTGTCAGAAAGGATGAACACGAAAATCATGGAGCGTGCAAGGTGCATGAGATTGAATGCATGATTGCCTTTACAATTTTGGGCAGATGCTATAGATACTGTTGTTTATCTAATAAACATATGGCCTTCAAGTTCCTTAGATGGTGGTATTCTAGAGGAGGCATGAACATGTAAAACGGTAAACTACTCCTTTTTAAAGCCTTTTGGTTGTGAGGCCTTTGTCCATATTAATAAATAAAATAGAACAAAGCTTCAGACAAAATCAAATAAATGTACCTTTATTTGATATGTTGTTAATGATTTTGTTTATCACTTATATGACTATGAGAATCACAAAATCATAGGAGCAGAGATATAGTATCAATGAAATGGTCTTGTATAAGAATAAATTGTAGGAAAAGAAAAAAAGAATACACAGTCCTTGATGAGATCAAAAAAAAATTAAAGGTGCCTAAAAATAATAATAATCAACAGCCATAGCAACAACAAATACCACAACAACAATATGCACCTCAAACACTCGAAAGTGGTGTTAGAAGATCCACCAGGATAAGTAGAACCCATGAAATAAACATGCTCAAAGGAAAATTGGCAAATTCATTTGCAATGAAGGATTTCAGAGCTGCAAAACAAATCCTTGGTATGAGAATAACTAGACACAGGAAAAATCGAAAATTAACATTGTCTCAGAATGAGGACATACAAAAGGTGTTGAAAAGATTTAATATGCATAATTGAAAACCAATTAGTACACCTTTGGCCAGCCATTTCAAACTTAGTAAGGATATGTGCCCCAAGACCCAAGAAGAAATGGATTATATGTCTAAAGTTCCATATGCATCAACAGTTGGAAGCTTAATGTATGCAATGGACTGAATAAGGCCTGATATTGCACATGCAGTGGGAGTTGTACGCAGGTACATGAACAATCCAGGAAAAGAACATTGGATGGTAGTGAAATGGATTCTTAGATATTTGAGAGGTACCATAAATCAAGCATTATGCTTTGGTGGTTCAAACATTGCTTTACAGGGATATGTTGATGCAGATATGGGAGGTGATAGAGATAACAGGAGGAGCACTACAGTGTTTGTATTTACTGTAGGTGGAACAACTGTCAGTTGTGTTTAAAAAATGCAAAGTGTTGTTTCACTTTCAACAACGGAAGCAAATTATGTTGCTGCTATAGAGGCTAGTAAAGAAATAATTTTGTTACAAAGGTTCATGGATGAAATGGGTAAGAAGCAGGAGATGAGAAGGTTATACATTGATAGCCAGAGTGTCATACATATTGCAAAGAACTCAAAATTTCATTCCAGGACTAAAAACATACAACTCAAGTAGAATTTCATATGGTTAGTGTTGGAAGATGGAAAGTTGAAGCTGGAAAAGATACACACTAGCTAGAATCTTGCAGATATGTTAACCAAAGTTGTAACCAGGGAGAAACTGGGATTCTACACAGTTTCAATTGGTATTCAAGTATAATGATGAAGATGATAAATAGCCAAGTCCAAGTGGAGTCATTTTCCAGTAAATGAAGTAGCGGTGGAGTTGCTATAATCAGTCTCCAAGTGGGAGATTATTGTGTGTGGAGTCTGATTATCTTCTTTATGTATTGCCATGTTAGACTGTTGGGGTCCAATGGGGGTGACGATGATTTTATGAGCCCCCCCCTAGTGGGCGGTTTTGTGGGCAGTGCCCCCGAAGCTAAAAACAAATGTAAAATTCCTTGTAAAATATTGTAATTTCGTAGTCAATCTCGGTCGTTCATAAGGCAGATGATCTGACGGTAGAAGTTATGTTTAATTTAGGATTTTTTTCCCTAGAAGGAAACCCCCTCTATTGTATGAGGGTATTGTATTGCGACTGCGTGTTTTGTGTATCTTTGAGCGAGAAATAACAAGGGGGATTGTGTGAGAGTGTAGAGGATATTACAACGGATCTGATGTAGGTTGTGTCTCTTCATTTTTCTAGATAATATAAAGGAAGGAATGGATGTTTCCGTGGACTTAGCCCAAGTTGGGTGAACCACATATATCTGTGTCTCTCTTGTTTTTTTTCTTTTTTCTTCTGCTGCATATTTTATGTGTTCAATTGCTTTGTAATCTATATTGTTCTAACAACTGCTATCAGAGCCAAAGGTATATTTGGCTGATAAACTCGCAGGGAAGAAGGGTTCCTGGTTCGAGTGGGAACAATAGAAGAAAATGGCAGTTTTAGGGTTGAGGTTTCAGGGACAGAAAATGATTTCTTAAGGAGTTAGTGCCACAGAGAAGCTCAGGGAAGCTTAAGGGTGCTGACAAAAGAGGTCAAGTCAAAGGGAACCTAGGTCTATCTTCAGAGAGATTGCAACCATTCCAGGGGTATGATAGTATTCTAAACCCAATGGTTCAATCCAAATAACCATTGGAGTTGAGTTAGTAACTTGTAAAAGAAAATTTCCATCATAATCCCAAAGAGCCAAGTTAGTTGACATACACCTGTTTCAAGTGTTCAATTCCGCACAGTCAAGAATAAGCTAGATCTTAATTTGTTTAACTGAGTGGAAGGTGCTTGAAAAGCATAACAAATTATCCACCCATTTCAGATCACTGGGGCTGGGTATAGGAAGCAATTAAATTCTTTGGCTACCTTACAGTGAATAAAATTATGGGTACTACCCGAATCAATAAGCACTATTACATTTTTCTTCTCGATATGTCATTCTATCTTGAGAGTTTGAGGATTGGTAATTCTTGCCAATGCATTACAGGATATGGTCGGATTCATTTCTTCTTCCTCTAGGGTTGGTTCCTAGTGTATACCCTCTTCTTTTGAACTTTATTTTTCCTTTTCTTCCTCCTCTTCACAATCTATGTAAAATAATTTATTCTCATCACACTTATGACCTAGTGTATTTGCTATCACAACTATAGAAAATCCCTTTTTCTCTTTTTTCTACCAATTATTGTGGTGTTAACCTTGTAGGTTGTGGAAGTCTAGGAGTAGAAAAACTTCCATATTCATAGTTGTGAGTGGTAGGCTTCCTTGTTGCCATAATTTTTCTATCAATTTTTATTGCCAACCTAAATGCCTTCTCCAATGTATCAGGTTCCCAAAGGCGAACCTCATGCTGGATGTTATCCTTTAGAGTCCCTATGAAGACATCAATCCTATGTTCCTCTGGAATATTATTTACCCTTATATTCAATTTTTGGAAGTCCTCAATGTGCTCCATCATTCAACCCTTTTGTTTGAGATTTATCAATTGGCTAAAGAAGGTGTTTCTCTTTGTATCCTCATAATGTGCTATCATTTCCTCGATAAAAATTGAGCAAGTGACCAGTGGTTTATGAGAACAAATCCATGGATACCATACAAACTTATTTTTTTCTAAATATAACGTTGCAATACGTACCTTTTGTGTGTTTTGCATATTATGGAGCTCAAAGTATTTCTGTATTTGTAGTATTCAAGTTATCAGATCCTTGCCATCAAACTTCCTCATATCTATATTTGGAATATGGTGGGTCTTAAATCCAACGTTAGAGTCTATGAAATCATGATTAACATTTCTTTTGTTTTTCATTATGAGTTTCCTTTACTACCTTTTAGCCATAAGGAAGCTTTTCTTGTAGCAACTTTGCCAACCCTTCCTTCAAACCTTCCATGTCTTTCTTCAAATATTCCATTTTGCCTTATATCTTAGATTCCACGCCATCCATCTTAGCTTCCACGCCTTTCTTCAAACCATCCATCTTAGCTTCCACACCTTTCTTCAAACCATCCATCTTACCTTCCATTTCATTTCTTGTTACTCTTTGTGAGAGAAAAATTTGTTGCACTTGTTCTTGTAATTTTGATATATCATGTTGCAATTCTTCCTCTTTATGAGTCATAATAGAGACTTCTGAGGGCTTAATGGGCGTTAAATTATTTTTAGGGGGGAATTTAGAACCCAATACTGATATCTATGCTTCAATATGCCCTTGGAATCACTTCAAACTAATTTTTCAAACAAGACTTATGCAATTTTAAACAAATACACACCTTTTTCTTTCTTTTGAGGAGCTCGATATTGAAACTGGTGTATCTCTGTAATTTCGGATCCCCAATATTTTATCTTCGATCTTTTATTAGCCCTGTGAATCTTATTTCCAATTCCACAGGTTAGACCTGATTTGGATTCTTCAAGAAAAATTTATGCCCTATCTCCCACAATGATTGAATTATGGACTAGTTCAGTAGATAGAACTTTTGGAGCTGACCCATCACATTGTTTGCATCCTTCTGCGTGCTTCTGAAATCAATATCCTACGAAACTATTAGTGAATTTCAAATCTTCTTTACATAATTCAATCAGGTGCTCTGGTGAGGAAACTACATCTTTCCCAAGATCACGTCTTTGAGATGAAATTCAGGAGTCTGCAAAAACCATAATTTCCACAGATCATATATTTGAAAATATTGTGAACCAAGATCTAAAATTTTTTCACGAAGTTCCCCTGGATTTCAGCGCAAATGGGTTTTTTTAAGCTTTTGAACCTTCGCAAAATTTTTTTTATAGCGGAAATGCCACGATGACCGGTTTGAAGCAGTGAAACCCTAGAATCCAAAGCTTTGATACCAAATGTTATACAACCCACTTCATGAAAGGTTGATGGCTCCAATATGTGAACAATTGGTCAGAACTGTTGGGTTAGTCCCATTATGAACCTGTTTAGCAATTTCTAGTCCATGGTGAGACAATGTACATAAATTCTTGATTCCATGAGCTGATCATTATACTCTTTCTCTATCCGACAACCTTGTTATATGGAAAACAAATTATTCACTTGACACTAAATAAAAAGATCAGGCAGGTACTTGGCATAGAATCTGTCAGTCTGATCGAAAACATAGGGATCCTCCACTGCCCTTTTTCTTTGTATGGTTTCCGCCTCAATAAGCATTGATTTTCACATCACTTCCCTCAGGGTACAAGGAATAAAAAAATGTATATACCCACTGGGTCTAAAACAATCTGCTCTTCAAAAAATTCTGCATTAAGTTTAAAGGAACAAATTAATTACATATTATTGTTGAAAATAATGGATGGATCATGGCTTTCTTGAGTTTCTATGGTAGAACACTCATAATTCTACTTTTTAGAATTTTTTTCCTGAATTAAAAACTCATGAGAAGAAGGGAATGCAAGGCAACTAGAATGATCATTTGTATTTTTGAAAATCTGATAATATTGCTGCAAAATATCATCTGTAAGCTTTGTTTTTTCATTACAACTGGGCTACTTGTTATCTTGTTCTTCTGAAATGCATAGAGGCTGTGAAATGTCATCAACAAGTTCATGTGAAATTAATTCATTGAAATGCATATTTTCTTCATTTTCAATTATGGGAGAAATAACTACTTTCTAAAAAATTTATTGAGTGTCATAACAGCTAACTTATTCAACTTCTTCACGGTTGAAAGGTCTCTCATGAATAGCCTCTATAATATCATCATCCATAAATTGATCATCTTCATAGTAACCTTCCAAGTATTGAATAAAAATTTCAAATGATCACAACATTTTTGAACCAACAACAAAGATGGATAATCTTCTTTGTATTTCTCAAAAAATATAGTATGAAAATGCTTTAAAGAACATATACTAGCAGTTGGAAAATTTTCTTACCATGACCTGATATTTCCTTCCAAAATAAGCATGAGCATCTTCATAAGACAATATTCATGCCATTCAACATGAATCCTTCGTAAATGCATATGGAATTTTATAAGAAGTAAAGCAGCATTATTAACTTTCCCATCTTTGAGCCCTAAAAAATATGATTTCCAATCTATGCAATGCAGAAAGCTAGGGATACTAGATCTTTCCATAGGATCATACCTAGGTTCTATTATTGAACTCATCTTTAAAACAATCAACAATAATTGATGAAATTACAGACCTTCGCATAGTAGAGTCACCATGACTGTTCTACAATGTGGATTCTTTGAAAATGGATTCGCCATGAAATATTTGATCTTTGGATTCTTGAACATGGAGTCGCTAGGTGAAAGATTCAACCTTTTTGTGTCTGATTGTTGTAAACCATCAAAATTCAAATATGAACTTAATAGTATTTTCCGGGGAAAGTGAAACCTTTCTTCCCCAGTATGGTCGTTAGAATGTTATCACTTCGTAATTTCTTAAGGCTGTGAAAGAAACCTAGAGGTAACCACATAACCACTTTTAAGTTTAGAAGCTAGCCTTTCTAAACTCGGAAAGAGATCTCTCTGTCAGATTTAGCTTTGTTTTCTTTTTAGGATTTTAGGCTAGATGTGAAAGTTTAGATTTTGGTTTTTAAAATGGTTTGTTTGGAACAAAAAGGGAAAGCCATTGGGAAATGGAGTCAATTAAGTTTCAAGTTGATCAATTGCAGCAGTGACATATAAGTTTAATAGGGAAAGGTAGGCAGACTTATTAGATCTTATGAGCTTTGTGAGATTGTAAAGATGGAAAGTTTAAGGATCCATTAAACATAGAGCAATTAAGATTTATAGTGTTTAATTTCAGTTGAAAACATTAATTTTGTTCATAGGTCAGAATTTACTGTACTTAAATAGATTCAGATTCTTATTTTCCTTTGAACAAAATAGATAAGAGAAACATATGAATTGACAGAGAAGAACACATTAACAAGAGAAGGTAACTTCACCAATAAGTCTGACACAGGAATCCTGAAAAAAGATTTTTGTATTACTGAAAATTTGTCCACTTGAGATTAAGGAACAAATTTACATTAGAATTCTATTTCTTCATACAAGTCTCAATTGCTATTACTTCGAATTATGAAGTATATATACAAAATTATCAAAGAATATCTTGAGTCAAAACCTTAATATCTTTTACAAAATATCCTAAACTGTTTGTAAAAATAGAACAAAAATATATGACATCTAAACCACTGAAGCTTCCTGGAACTATATTTGAGGATTTCTGGTGAAAATGAAGAGCAAGTTGAATTTGATAGCAAGGCTAATTTGATGAGGTGACATCCAAGTCACTAACTTTCCATGAGCTTTTTCCTCACAAAATTATGAAAAATAGGGTCCATTGATCCCTTTGAATATCTCAATCCATAATATATGTGAAAATCATGAGAGAGGTTTTTGTAGATGAGTTTATTACCAACAAAAATTTCTTTCAAATTTTTAAAATTCATTTTCACCTGTTCGGAAACCACATTTTAAAGGAGTAGCTAAAACATAAAATTTCTGGAAAATAGGCCTTCAAAGATTCATTCGAATCTCCCAAACCATAATAGTTGTTAGAAAAATGAGAGAGATTTTTTTTAAATGGTTCCACTACGGAGAAAACCTCTTTCAGGTTTTATAAATTCATTCTCATATGTTCTTAAACCATGTTCTAAATTACTATTTTGTATAGGAAAAAAACATAGTTTTAACTGACCATTTTCCAACTCGGTGCTGAATTTAATTTTCAATGTTCACTATTGATTTGGCAGGAGTGGGATGAAACAGATACATGAAGTGCAGGCAAGAGGTGACATGGAGGCGGGGAATGATGTGGAGGCACATGGTTGGCGGAAATAATTGATGCGTCAGCACGGGAGGAAGGCGTAGGAATGGAAAAGTCAACGGTGGTTGAGTGGGAATGAAAAGTGGATTTGGAGGGGACTCGAAGGGGGGTGTACACGGTAAATGGTTGTGGAAGGGGGAGGGGGTATGGGGCAGATGAGAGGCTCCATGTTATGCAATGCGGTATTCTAGAGATCGCTGCCCCGAACCCCCCTTGTGAGATAAACTTTGGATGGGGATGGGGGTTGTGGGGTGGCATAACCACCATTCATCTAGGCGAGCCAGATCGGATCGTTAAAAATTAATCACCGTTTATTACATAATGAAAAAATTTCGTGTCCAAAACACTTTATTACAACTTTAACTAATCATGAAAGACATTCGATTAGTTAATCTAAATACTATTAATTAATCTATAATGGCACATTTTGATTTGCAAGCCTATTTATTTTCTTGTAAATAATCTGCAGAATAAAACATTATTTACAATATCATCATATGAAAATCAACAGACAATCATCAATTTTTCCTATGAATCATAGGAACATAACATAGGCTCCAATGGGGATGACATCCTCCTTGTGAGGTGCCAAGAACATCATAGACTAGTAGGCTGATCCCAAGCTTGCAACATTCTCTACAATGACACCACTGCAACTAAAAGATAATTGATTATCTATTCTAATCCTCAAACTGAATCAAATCCATTCTTTAAACTGAAACTTGAACTGTATACTGAAAACAGAAAGGCATGCTGCAAACCAAAATTGAAAAGAATGCTCCAAACATAGAGCTTATTCATCATACCTACTCACTCGAATCTATTGGAATGATTGAAATACCAAGTAATAAAAAATTCCCAATGCAACCAGTCAAGAAATAGATACTTAACTGAATTCTACTCATACTTCAACCAACTGGATTACTTCTTCTATTATGTAATTTACTTTACACAATTATTTCTGAATCATACATGAAATACTGAAGCAATCACTAAAGTAGCCTACACTATAATACTCATGATTATGAAACAAAGAAATTGAACAAGGAAAATCAATCACACATATGACACCTTTATTTTGGACTAAGTCCCCGGAAAAACCCAATGCGAGAAAATCAATGTTGCATATCTGATGGTTTTATTATTAAGCAGTAGAAATTTATGAATACCTCTCTGAATACCCCTAGGGTAATTTAGTTACAGAGAGAAATATTGGCAAAAGCATTTGTGAGGATTTACCTCACTCAATCACTAAGTTCCTGACTGATCCAGATGAAGAAAAACTCGCCCTAGGGAGGCACTGCGCAACCTCTATGAAGTCCCAACACTAGACATTCCAGCCATTGTGTCACCCCCTTCTAGGCTTAGTGTTCAGCCCCAACCAATTCATTTTCCTCTATGGACCTTGAGGAACAACCTCCCGGTGTCACTTTCCGGAGCACGACCTCCGAAACTGATCTATAAGCAAAATTCAAGAAACCCTCCTTTGCCTCTGTGCTGCTTCTATGTGAGCCCTACACAGTCATTGCATCAACCCATCTTCCTTCAACGCTAGCTTGGTTAGATCACCTTTGTCTCTTTCTGACTGATGCTCCGTCGGCTGAGAGAATCTCTCTCTCTAGGTTCTATCTCTACCCCTCGCTGCTTAGATCTCTAGCTCGAATTTCTCACTAAACCCCGCCCCATAAATTTTGAACTCTAGATCAATTCGGTGCACCTTTCTAGATCAATTTATAACATGACTTGATCTCTGCCTTCTAGATATTTCTCACTCATGTTTTATTAATGTCCTTTAATTATTTAATTTCCCTAAGTTTGACTTAGGGTCTCCATTAAAATAACTAATTATTTTAATAAAACATCAACCAAGTGGAATTTTAACAAACGATTTATGGGTTCTTTGGAATACCCGTGTCTAAGCCTCTCAAAAAAATTTGGGGCTTAGAGCACTTTCTGATGCTATAAAAATCAACACTCCCTCTTAGCGAGGAGAGTGCTCTAGCAATTATGCCAATTGCACACTGCTCTAACTCTGAAGCATCCTATGCCCTGCTGAAGTGCATCAACCACTACTACATTTGTACTACAGCTCCCTCTCAAGTGTTGTATCTGTTATGCTGCTAACACTGCCACTGCTAACACTACATCTGCACTGCAACTCAGCTGCTGAGAGAAAAATCTGATCTCACCCAAGACTGAACATGTGTTCAGTGGATCCACCTTGGTGTTAAAGACCCTGAATATTGATAACTAATGTGTTGTCCCTCTGATGCATTGAGTTGTTGCTGTCTGCACTACAGAACACTGATATGCACTATGCTGCACCCTTATGCAGTGTGCTATTGCTACTACGCAGCTGCTGCCTCTGCTCTGCGTTGCTCTAGAAATAAGTGTTGTTATCTATTGTATTTTCATCTCTGTCACTCCTTGACCCCTGTTGGAACTCCTCCATCCCTCTACTGCAAATATGGGCTCCCATAGCAAGGTAATGATCCAAGAGGTGGGATCCTCAAGGATCCTGCCCAACTGAAGTTTAGAGTGAAATACAGTTCAATATCACCCCACTTCTCTCCTTGAGAAGCGTGGACACTCATGGTGAACTCATCCTCCTCTATTTTCGCAGTTGCAACCTTTGGGTCATGATTCTCATATTTTTCCTTCTTCTTCAAAGGATACTGAGATGCATAATGGACCATCTCGTTGCATTTGAAGCACTTGACCTTTGAAACATAATGCTTAAGTTTCCGTTGCGCCTATTGTCCCTTCCATGGAAGGGTTGTGTTACCCTCTTCCTCTATGGATTTCGATCCGCTTCCACGGCTACCATCAAGTTTTCACTTGATGAGGTCTCTCCTCAGTTCTTCCTCCTGAAAAACTGACCACAAGTTCTCCCAACTAGGTAATACTACCTGGTCCGGTATGATTTGGACAAACACTTAACACTCCTCTGTGACACCGTCAAGGGCCATCCGTACCATGGTTGTAGTTGTAGGTGTAGCACCTACTGTCAACAACTGATCTCGAATCCCTTGAAACCACATGAGGTATGAAGCCAAACGCTCCCCTTTTCGCATCTGGATCATACATAGCTTTTGCTCTGAGTATAGCTTCCACTGCTCGGAAGATCCCTCAAATAGGTCATGCAAATCTACCCACATCTCTTTGGCAGTAACCTTGCCAACGACATGTGAGATGATGTGATCCTTGACACTATCAAGGAGAGACCTCTTTTCCTTGGCCATATTTTCCTTGTACTTCTTGAGCTGATCTGCATTCGTAGGAACAAATACCACATTCTCCATGAACGCCTTTAAATCATGTTCATCTAGAAGGAACTAAGCCTATTCCTTCCAGATCATATAGTTGGAGGAGCCCTCCAACCGATCCCGATCATGAAGTCCGTGAGATGCCATCTCAGCCGAAATCTGTCGAATATGCTCCCTCTTCCTCCCTACTATGCAGTCCATGGTAGGCTTACACAGTCCCTAATGGAGTTTTAAGCTCTGCTTCTCCTCTATTTCTCAATAACTGATAAATGCTAGCTTTCTCGGCTAGGAAATCACTGAGGAAGAATTCCATGAATATGTGCTCTTGACTCCTTCTGATGCCTTTCTTCCCAACAACAACTTCAGAAAACTGCGTCCCTCTATCTATGTGGAGGCTCTGCGCTGCTCCCTCTACCATAGTAAGATCTCTATCTGGAATCCATTTCTCTCTGTCGACTCACTCAGAGAGAGATTACCACGAATATATTAGCCCTACTAGCTAGAACTCCAAAATCCATCAATGGATCGTTTTTCTGCATTGCAACAAAAACGACCTTCACTTCAGAATTCAGATCCATCCTTCCAATTCACATCAATGCTTTTATACCATGTGAAAATTCCTAGATTTGAAACAATCAAAGGAATCCTACTGCAACCAATTGGATTACTTATTCTATTATGTAATTTTCTTTACACAATTATTTTTGAATCATACATGAAATACTGAAGCAATCATTGAAGCCACCTACACTATAATACTCATGATTCTGAAACAAGGAAACTAAACAAGGAAAATCAATCACACATGTGACACCTTTATTTTGGACCAAGTCCCCAGAAAAACATGATGCGAGAAAATCAGTGCAACAGATATGAGGGTTTTATTATTAAGCAGTAGAAATTTCTGAATACATCTCTGAATACCCCTAGGGTAATCTAGTTACAGAGAGAAATAATGGAAGAAGAATTTGTGAGGATTTACCTCACTCAATCACTGAGTTCCCGGATGATCTGGATGAAGAAAAACCCGCCATGGGGAGGCACTACACAACCTCTGTGTAGTCCCATCGCTTGACCTTATAGCCACTGCGTCACCTCCTTCCAGGCTCAGTGTTCAGCCTTGACCAAGTCGTTTTTCCTCTGTGGACCCTGAGGAACAACCTCCCGGTATCAATTTCTAAATCCCAGCCTCTGAAACTAATATAAAAGAAAAATTGGGGGAACCCTCCTCTGCCTTTGTGCTACTTCTGCGTGACCCTAGGTAGTCATTGCGTCAACCCTTCATCCTTTAGAACTGGCTTAGTTAGATCACCTCATCCTCTCTCTGACTGATGCTCCACCGACTAAGAGAATCTCTCTCTCCAGATGCTATCTATGCCCCTCACTGCTCAGATTCCTAGCTCAAATTTCTTAGCAAATCCTGCCCTAGAAATTTCGAACTCTAGATCAATTTGATGTGTCTTTCCAAATGGACCTCAAGCCTTCCTTTATAGTCTTCTCGTTGAAACATCAACAACCGAGATTAGATCTCTAATCAATGACTAATATTATAACATGACTTGATTTCCATCTTCTGGATATTTCTCACTCATGTTTTATTAATGTCTTTTAATTATTTAGTTTCCCAAATTTTGACATATGGTCTCCATTAAAATAATTAATTAATTTAATAAAACATCAATTGAGTGGAATTTTCACAAACTGTTTATGGGTTCTTTGGAATACCTGTGTTTAAGCCTCTCCAAAAAATATTGGGCTTAGATCACTTTCTGATGCTACAAAATCAACATCCTCATGAGGAGGCAGAAAATATATGATACTGGCAACCCAAACTGCCACTGAAACCATTGACCATAATCCACAAACATAAGTGTTTTGGAGGTAAATCCCCTCTGCGGACATAGGCCATCCATCTAGCCCTAGAGTGGGTCTAGCAACAAGGGAACATGCTAATCTTCAGACTCCTAGAATATGAATGAAAATGAGTTGGGATAGATGACCTAGCTTGGTCCAACGCTCTTGTCGTAGCTTGTAGCAACAATCTCCTGATCTTTGTCTTCACACATCGTGGTCATTCAGTGGTAATATCCGTGTACTTGCAAAAGGATCAGAGAACGGTGACAACATATGAAAACGTACTTGCATTCATAACTATTTGATTGGTTAAGGATAATCAAACATATTGCATAGGATTAACATATCAAACGCAAAGCGGGAACCAAAAAACCAGTCATGAATTAATAAGTAGAGAAAAAGGAGTTTACAACCTTGAAGCCTTGACGTTGCAACCTCCTTTGACGGGTTCAATCAAACACATCTCAAGCATCCGTCTTGGATCAGACTCAGTGAGAAAACGAGCCTAAACTCTCTCTCAATAATGGATTCCTCTCGACCTTGTTCTTCACACCAACTATAGTAAGAACTGTTCAGCTAGTTGAAACTATGTGAGAAGGATGTACTTATAGGAGAGGAGGAGGTGGTTTTGGATTCCTCATAAGGTGGAAGGGAGGCCTTATCCTTTGGGAAGTTGCTCAAATGTAGGAAATAAGAAGCCAAAGGGAGGATTTCGACGTTATTCACTCGAAAAAACCATGATGAATCCACTCACGAAGTATTTTAGGAATGGAAACTTCTCTTCTATTTTAAAAAACTTTCCAAAAACAGCTCGGCGTGGGCAGTCCACTGAGACAAAGCGCCAATGGGCATGAGGCCATAACTGCCTACCAGCGTCGACCCAAATTCATGTGTTTTTGAGAGTCTGCTTAAGGAATGATCAACAAAGGAAATGTTCTTCACATGCGAAGGGATGTAATGACACTTTTTGCAAGGTATGACAACACACAGAAGTCACTGAAATGGTCCTGCAATGTGTGGGATGGGGATAGCAGGGACGATGGAAAAATACTGTGTAACAGAAGCCCCCTAAAGCATGAGGTCTGAGAGAGAGGGAGGAGGGAAATTATTTACGAGAACGTGCTCAAACCAAACACCGCTATTGGAAGACCTACAAGTACAAATACAACTGATATCTCTGATACATGAATATGTGGTATGGGTGCAATCATCCATAATAGAGTACATATAAAAACAAGATCCGAGGAGGTATGGACACAACAATCCAACAAGAAGGATCAATAAATAGACTCAGGTATGGTCGCAGCCATCCAATCATAAGAGTCATGTGTATAGTCAGGATAAAACAAATCATCTAAGAGCTTGGATTTTATAAGACAAAACCCAGGGTCTTGTGCTCCATCTCGACCCGAACAAGTACAAATTCAAGCATGTGAATAAGTGAGCTGAAGTCGAACATGCAAGAAAGTCACCTAATTACCAGCCAATGATGAAAGTTGTTAACATGCATGAGAGAAACCACCAATAATTACAATGGCTCTCAAGGTACAACTAGTACAATCTGCATAATGTGAACAGTGAGCTGGCATCGAACACTTGTAGAGTCACTCAATCGAAGGCCAACGATGAGGACTTGTCATCGAATGCAAAGAAATTTCCATTGAGGTATGCAAGCTCCAAGGGACTGGAAGGGAGTCTCTAAGTCAGCGTCCTGGATAATGAACTGAAGTTGACAGGAAGTGACCTGGTCGAAGGAGGGCCATAATGTTTCCCACATCATTAACACGAGACAAAGGAAAAAGATGATAGTTAATCAGGACCAAACAGAAGATCAGAGGTTGAAAACTGAAAAAAGAAACTTATCTTGAACATATTGGTGACACGACTCTAGAATTTGGTAGTATTTGACATCAAGGGATTTGAGGTCATGATGACATGGAAAAGAGCAGATGAGAGGTCAAAACCGATTACCCAAACCCATGGAGGCAAAAATGATGAAATGGGATGTCTCCAACTCGATACGAATTGCAGACGAGTGTCATGTTCAAGAGCGACATACTACCGACAAGACTGAGAATTGGTTCCATTATCCCCCACCATTGCTAGCGAGTACCCCAATTATTTTTGAAAACAAGCTTGAAGGGGATAGCATATGCTTGTCATATAAGTTTGTCCTTTAGAAAAATCCATCCTAGTACATTTTACGAGCCCTAGGAAGGAGGAACTCAAATACGTCATGATGACTATTTCCGATATCATGTAGGTTTAATGAATTTGACAAAGGAATAACTCAATATATTTTCATGTTTGGAGAGTTTGAAAAGAAGTGGAAAAGAAAACTCCAACAAGTCCCTTTTCGTAGGTAGTCTCACAGATCCAGAAAGGTAGAAAACCATATTTGAGAGAACCTCTTAGTCGCGATAGGATAAGGTATTCCTTTTTCGTAAATAATCTATCCCATCCCAAAAAAGGGGCAAACGTATACTGGGTAGATATCATTTCACAACCTTTAACGAGTTCAAAATGACAAGAGTCTCGACAATATTTTCAATTTTCGAGAGTCAGAAAAGAGCTGAAAGATGACTCCAGGGGGTGACTTTTTCGTGTTTTTATCGAGTCCGAAAAAGTATAAAATACAACTTGTCACTTCATCGTCAACACGTTGAGGACCTGTTTGCTGCACAAGAAACACACGTAAAACCCATTTTTCCAGATAAAATACTAAAATAATTGAAAAACATGCTCAAAAACCTAATTAGGGTTCTAAAAAGTTTATAAAATTCAGAAAATAGTAAAAATAAATTACTTTTCACTTTTACCTCTTGTGATAATTTTTTACCCTTTTTCACTGTGATTTTGTGGAGTTGACAATAGACAATGCAGGAGGCCAATCGCGAATACGTCTTTTCCAGGTAAGAGCTCGTGTCCTTGCCTACATTTTGATGTAATTTTCATTGTCTGCAATCTATTTTTTGAGAGACATGATGTCTCAAGATGTAACCAAAACATACATATTTTTTGAACTTATGATGCACGTGGATGCAAACATTCGATATATAATTTGTGATGTAATAAAAATTATTTTATAATAAACAAACATGTAAATGCAACCTTAATATTTGAGGATTTCTAACAAAATAATGCCCATTAAGCTAAAGAACAACAAGTTGAGAGTCTAGGTTAACAAGTAATGCATGAATCTCGAGAGCAGTGGCATCGATTAAGAGTTCAATGACAACACTATATTTGGCGACATTGTTCGGGGTTCGTCCTAGAAAAATACCTTGAAGATATATCAACTCACCATTAGGACTATAAATCACCCAAGCTGCAGAAGACAGATTCTGGGTACTGCAGGAGGCACCATCCGCAAAACCAACATAAGGAGTGATAAACATCTGCACAATAAGCAACGACATATTAAGCAGAAAAAACTGCTCGCAAAGCACACCAAGCCAAAAATGTACAAAAATGAAAAAACACCTATGTACAAAAGAAACATGCACGAGGAACTCATGCATAGTATTTTTTGAGATACATCCCATTTCTGGACTGATCTAGAGGATAACCTTCATAATCAATTAGCTCATAAGCCCCGTTCTACAAAACACACTTAACAATATAGGGCCATGCCACATGGGTTGGAATTTTCCTGCCCCCAGCTTATCGTGAGCCTAGTCATAAAAGAGGACGAGGTTTACTTCTACAAAGGAACGAGGGGAAACCAACAGGTTAAAATGAGCTTTGACCCGCTTTTTCTGTGCTTCTATGACAAGAGCAACAATGCGGTGAGTTTCATCAAGCCTCTCTAAATATAGAAGACGCTCTTCTTCTAGTGAAGTGTTGGGCAACAATTCAACATCTATCTTGAGAGAAGGGATTTCACATTCAATCGGAAGGGTAGCTTCCAGACCATAGACAAGCTAGAATGGAGTGAATCTGGTCGCATCCTTCATTGAGGTTTGGTAAGCCCATAGAGTTGAAAGCAACATGAGATACCAGTTGGATTTGTGCATCCCAATCATACGCTGAAGCATAGTGACTAGAACTTTGTTCAAGACTTCAACCTGGCCATTGGCCTGAGGGTAGTATGACGTTGAGTTGTCGTGACGCAGACCCAACTTAGAAGTCAACTCAACCATCATGTAATGAAAAAAATGAGAACCATGATCGGTAACAATGGCTTGAGGGACACCAAACCTAGTAATAACATGATTGAATAGAAATTGTGTGGCTGTCTTACCGTCAACTGTAAGTGTGGGCATTGCTTCAGCCCATTTAGTGAAGTAATCAATGGAAATGATAATATAAGCATTCCCCCCAGCTGAGTGAGGGTTACACATCATAAAATGGATGCCCCACTTCGCAAAGGGACCAACGGTAATGACAGGATGAAGGTGTGTGGGTGGCGTGCGCATCTTGCGCTGGTAAATCTGGCAATCGTGACACTTCCGAACAAAAACAATGCAACCTTTAAAGATAGTAGGCCAAAAATAACCAGCACAAAGAATATTCTATGCAGTAGCATATCTAGACATGTGATCGCCACAGGCGCCAGAGTGGCAATCATTGAGGACTTTTTCAGCCTCCTCCAGAGTTAGACACCGATGGAGAACATAATCAGCTCTGATGCGGTAGAGAGTATCTCTGATTATGTGATAAGGTTGCGATCCCCAATATGGTCACCAAATTTTTGTGCAGGTAAATCCCCTCTGTGGACAGAGGCGATCCCTCTAGCCCTGGAGTGGGTCTAGCAACAAGGGAACATGCTATCTTCGGACTCCTAGCTTATGAATGAAAATGAGTTGGGATAGATGACCTACCTTGGTCCAATGCTCTTGTCGTAGCTTGTAGCAGCGATCTCTTGATCTTTGTCTTCACACATCGTGGTCATTCAACAGTAATATCTGTGTAATTGCATAAGGATCAGATAATGGTGACAACATATGAAAACGTACTTGCATTCATAACTATTTGATTGCTTAAGGAGAATCAAACATATTTCATAGGATTAAACATATCAAACACAAAACGGGAACCAAAAAACCAGTCATGTATTAATAAGTAGAGAAAAAGGAGTTTACAACCTTGAATCCTTGACGTTGCAGCCTCCTTCGATAGGTTTAGTCAAACATGTCTCAAGCATATGTCTTGGATCGGACTCAGTGAGGCAACAAGCCTAAACTCTCTCTCGAAAATGGATTCCTCTCTACCTTGTTCTTCACACCAGCTATAGTAAGGACTGTTCAGCTAGCTGAAACTATGTGAGAAGGATGTATCTATAGGAGAGGAGGACGTGGTTTGGGATTCCTCATAAGGTGGAAGAGAGGCCTTATCCTTTGGGAAGTTGCTCAAATGTAGGAAACGAGAAGCCAAAGGGAGGATTTCGACGTTATTCAATTGAAAAAACCATGATGACTCCGCTCATGAAGTAGTTTAGGAATGGAAACTTCGCTTCTATTTTTAAAAACTTTCCAAAAACATCTTGGTGCGAGAAGTCCACTGAGACAAAGCGTCAATGGGCGCAAGGCTCAGTGTTAATTTCTCTATGGGCACGAGGCCATAACTGCCTACTAGCGTCGACCCAAATTCATGTGTTTTTGAGAGCCTGCTTCAGGAATGATCAACAGAAGAAATGTTCTTCACATGCCAAGGGATGCAATGACACTTTTTGAAAGGTATGACAACACACAGAAGTCACTAAAATGGTCCTGTAATGTGCAGGATGGGGATTGCAGGGACGGTGGAAAAATACTGTGTAATAATAAGAACAACCATTTTCCTTGATGACCGCAATAGATTGCCTAGAGGATCTTGAAAAACATGGAAAGTTACATTTTGATGATCTGCAAAAGCACTGATTTCTAAGGGCAAGGGAGTAATTTTTTCATCAATATTACCATCTTCATTTGAAACAACCAATTCATCCACAACAATAACATCCACAGGTTTTGGGACAACCTGTTCTTCTTTAGTAAAATCTTCATTATCTGAAGCTGGAGGAAAATTTTCAATTAAGGTAGCCACACCTTAAATAACAAAAACTTATACACCCACGGGGTCTAAAACAATCTTCTCTTCAAAATTTTCTCCATTAAGTTTAAGGGAACAATCTTGTTGCATATTATTGCTGAAAATAATGGATGGATCATGGATTTTTTGAGTTTCTATGCTAGTAAACTCAAAATTCCGATTTTCAGAATTTTTTTCCTGAATTAAAAAATCAGGAGAAGAAGGGAATGCAAGGAAACTAGAATGATCATTTGTACTTCTGAAAATATGAGAAGATTGTTGCAAACTATCATCTGTAAGATTTTTTTCTTCATTACAACTAGGCTGCTTGTTCTCTCGTTCTTCTGAAATGTATAGAGGACGTGAAATGTCATCAACAAGTTCATGTGAAATTAAGTCATTGAAATGTAAATTTACTTCATTTTCAATCATGGGAGAAATAACTACTCGATGAAAATTTTCTTGAGTGTCATAGCAACCAACTTCTTCAACTTCTTCACGGTTGAAAGGTCTCTCATGAATATTCTCTATAATATCATCATCCATGAATTGATCATCTTCATAGTAACCTACAAGGTATTGAATACAACTTTCAAAATGATCACAATAGTTTTGAACCAGCAACAAAGATGGATAATATTCTTTGTATTTATCAAAAAATATAGTATGAAAATGCTTTAAAGAACATATAATAGCAGTTGAAAATTTTCATACCAAGACCTAGCATTTCCTTCCAAAGTAAGCATGAACAACTTCGTAAGACAATCTTCATGCCATTCAACCTGAAGCCTCTCTAAATGCATATGGAATTTGATAAGATGTAAAGAAACATTATTACCTTTATCATCTTTGAACTATGGAAAATATGATTTCCAATCCATGCAAGGCATGCAATGCGGAAAGCCAGGGATACTAGATCTGTCCATAGGAGCATACCCGTGTTTAATTCTTGAACTTATCTTGAAAACAATCAACAATAATTGATGAAATTACAGACCTTCACATAGTGGAGTCCTCATGAGTGTTCTACAATCTGGATTATTTGATAATGGAGTCGCCATGAATTATTTGAGCTCTGGATTCTTAAACATGGAGTTTCCAGGTGAAAGATTTAGCCTTTCCTTGTCTAATTGTTTTCAACCATCAACAGTCAAATCTGAAATTAATAGTATTTTCCGGGGAAAATGAAACCTTTCTTCCCCATCACGGTTTCCATACTGCTATCACTTCGTAATTTCTTAAGGCTGTGAAAGAAACCCATAAGTAACCACATAATCACTTTTAAGTTTAGAAGCTAGCCCTTCTAAACTCAGAGAGGGATCTCTATGTTAGATTTAGCTTTGTTTGCTTTGTAGGATTTTAGGCTAGATGTGAAAGTTCAGAGTTTGGTTTTTAAAATGGTTTGGTTGGAACAACAAGGGAAATCCATTAGGCAATGGAGTCAATTAAGTTTCAAGTTGATCAATTACAGCAGTGACATATAAGTTTAATAGGGCAAGGTAGGAAAACTTATTAGATATTATGAGCTTTGTGAGATGGTAAAGATGGAATGTTTAAGGATCCATTAAACATAGAGCAATTAAGAATTCTAGTGTTTAATTTTAGTTGAAAACATCAACTTTGTTCAGAAGCGAGGATTGAGTGTACTTAAACAAAATCAGATTTTATTTTTTCTTTGAACAAAATAGATAAGAAAAACATTTGAATCGACAAAGAAGAACACATTAACAAGAGAAAATAACTTCACTAATTAATAAGTCTGACATAGGAATCTTGAAAAAGCTTTATGTATTATTGAAAATTTGACCACTTGAGCTTAAGGAACAAATTTACATCAGAAGGCTATTTCTTCATACAAGTCCCAACCACTATTACTTCGAATTATGAAGTATTTACACATAATTATCAAAAAATATATTGAGTGAAAACCTCAAGATCTTTTACAAAATATCATAAACTGTTTGTAAAAATAGAACAAAAATATATGACATCTAAGCTACTAAATCTGCCTGTCACTATCTTTGAGGATTGTTGGTGATAAGGAAGAGCAAGTCGAATTTGATAGCAAGTCTAATTTGATGAGGTGACATCCAAGTCACTAACTTTCCATGAGCTTTTTCCTCACAAAATTCTGAAAAATAGGGTCTAGTGATCCATTTGAATATCTCAATCCATGACCGCTGTGAAAAAACGAAGAGAGGTTTTTGTATATGAGTTTGTTACCAACGAAAAACTCTTTCAAGTTTTTAAAATTCATTTCCACATGTTCAAAAAATGCATTTTAAAAGAGTGGCTAAAACAAAAAATTTCTGGAAAATAGACCGTAAAAGTTTCATTCTAATCTCCCAAACCATAATAGCTATTAGAAAAATGAGAGGGGTTTTTTTAAATGGGTCCGTTCCAGAAAGAAACTTATTTCATTTTTTATAAATTTTTTCTTATATGTTTGTAAACCATGCTCTAAATTACTGTGTCGTATAGGGAAAAAACATAGTTTTAAGTGGCCATTTTCCAACTCGGTGCTGACTTTAATTGCCAACGTTCACTGTTGATTTGGAAGGATTGGGATGAAATTTGATATATGACATGGAGGTGGGAGGTGAAATGTAGGTGGGGAATGATGAGGAGGCACATGGTTGGTGGAAATAATTGACGTGTGAGCACAGGAGGAAGGTGCGGGAATGAAAAATTCAGGGATGGTCGAGTGGGAATGAAAAGTGGATTTGGAGGGGACTTAGAGGGGGGTGTATGCAGTGATGGTTGGGGAAAGGAGGGGGGGCGGGGGTTCAGGGAGGATGAGAGGGAGCCATGTTATGCAAGGCGATATTTTGGAGACCACCGCCCTAGACCCTTCTTGCTGAATAAACTCTGGATGGGGATGGGGGTTGCGGGGTGGCATAACCACCGTTGATTTGGGCGGGCCAGATCGAGCCCATTAAAAATTAATCATTGTTTATTACATAATGATAAAATTTCGTGTCCAAAACACTTAATTAAAAATTTAACTAATCGTGAAAGAGGTGTGATTAATTAATCTAAACACTATTAATTAATCTATAATGGCACATTTTGATTTGCAAGACTATTTTTTTCTTTCTTGGAAATAATTTGTAAAATAAAACATTATTTACAATATCATCATATGAAAATCAACATACAATAATAAATTGATTCTATGAATCATAGGACTATAACATAAATTATCAAGAACACTTGAAACATATAGAATGACTTGAAACAATACTCGATGACCAAGGTGATAGTAGATGCAACAGTTAGGTAGGCTCCAAAATTTGAATGTATTGAAATTTTGGAGGGTGTTGTAGCAGAAACAACACTTGGAGACACACTGGGTGAACTTCAAATTCTCTGTCTAGGGATATATTTTCAGTCAAAGGGTCAACCCATTAGGAAGTATCGATTCACCATTTAGATTTCCTTGACTTCCCATTTCTACCTGGTTTATATACATAGCACCTCACTTCACTTCACTTGGTTCAACAAACAAAAGATATGATATATCATAATTGTTTCAATCTAGGATAGGGTAATATGTGCATTTTAATATTTTCAAAGTATGAGTTTCATCTCTAGTGTTGCTCTGCTTCTAGCAGGCATGGACAATACCCAAACAAAGTCATTGCAGGAGAAAAAACATTGTGTTAGCGCAAGGAGTCACTCCTTGACTTCAAAAGGAGTAAGCCTTACACATCATAGTTCATTTCAAATTTAAAGGTTTTGAGTGGTGGATGGATTCTTAAAGAGTTCAAAATGATTTTTATTGTTTACGACTTTCATGCTTTTGGCAAGTTGTGGCAAGTATAAATTGTATGGGTAAATTAGTAGTATAGGGAACAGATTGTAACAAATTAAAGGATATAGATAACTGATACTTACTCTAAGAAATATGCATATCCTAAATTAGTCACATAGCTACAATAGCGGCTCTTTACATAAAATCTATTTTATGTAAAGTAAACAACATTTAGAAAGTAGCATACATGTATAAAGAATTTCATAAATCCTTCATGAAACCTTCACTAGCATGCTTTACAACATAGATATTATTTGCAAGAAACGAAGCAACAGATAATTTACTATTAGACCCTCTAACAGTTTTCTTACTCATGCCTTACTAGCCGTTGCAACTCGTAAATCATAAGAAATTGAAACAATAAGAGAAACACACCATACATTAGATAGTCATTGAATCAAAAAATCCTCCACCTTGAAGTGAAAAAAGGAGTTTTCCTTATTATATTAAGTCTTCAGGTAGACCAACATCCAACCTTGAAATGGTATTTACAAATGAAATATATATATATATATATATATATATAGAGAGAGAGAGAGAGAGAGAGAGAGAGAGAGAGAGAGAGAGAGAGAGGCACCAACTCCATATCTCCTAAAAATAAGGAACCACTCTTCCTCACTTTACATAGGTGTTATAGGACATTAAAGATATATCCCATTTAAATATAAATAACAGGACAAATGTAGATGAGAGAAGAGAAGACAGTTTGGACCGTACTACTAAATATGCTGACATGTTGCCCCTTTTTCTGCTGATTTGTATCCTCATGACTTTGGTTCTTTAATAAGCATGTGTCTTCATTAAATATGACCTTCAACAACCTCATAACTACTCATCAACCATAACTTGTTATATCCATATCATTATGAATCCTTATCTTTCCTCAACTAGCCCAGAATTTCTGCTAAAAGCTGTCAAAAATAATTTAAAATAGGTGCTACCAGAAATTTCGGTAAAAACCTGTAACTGCGAAAAAATGTAATGCTACCGAAATTTACGGTAGCTCTTTGTTATTTTTCAAAAATTCACAGAAAACACTTGAAAAACCCGTGCGGACTTATACACTTTGAAACTTGAGTTGCTGTTCAAAAATGTTCTTAGTAAGAGAAAAGGTGTTTTATTAGGAAACCCTTTTACCTTTCTTCCATATGGACTGCTGCTTTTGAAAGCTTGTCCAAGTTTGATTTATTGTCAACAATTGATTTTGATCTTGTGGTCCTAGTGGTTTTTTCTTTAACAATGGTCTTTTCTCCTTTCAACCCTTTCGAATATTTCTTCTTTTTGAGGATTCTATTTGCTGGTCTGAAGGGGATTTGCTTTTTTCTTTATAATTGGACTCATTAGTCTCTACAATTGAAGGGGTTACAGTCTGTAACCCTTCAGATTTTCATTTTACATCTATGACTTCGGTCAACAAAATTGGATTATGTAGGGCCTTAGATTTGAGTCTAAACTTGTTGATGTCTCTGGTGTGTCTTTTTCTGCTACCAGCAATAGGTTTTGCATATTTTTTCTTTCTTTTTTTGCTAATATCATACCCTACATATTTTAGGAGCTCTTCATTAGACTTAGTGGGCTGATATTCCTTCTGATTTTTCTGTTGAATGTATGCTTCCGAAAATTTCGGTAGCACCTCTGCTTTGGATTTTTCTGTGGTTGCAAACCTTTCTCTTCGTGCTCTGGTATAAAAATTAGGAAAATGAGCAATGGGAGGCACCCTCTTCATGTATTTAGGCTTATTGGTTGATGAGCCTTCTCCTTTCTCCAACTTCTTCTCAACCTTGGTTGAAGGAGTCTTTTGTTTTCTTCCTTTAGCCTTTTTATGTATGTTCTCCTTCTTAGCCTTTCTCTTAGTTCTATTAGCAGGTTGAGGATGTTGTTGTGAAGCTGAAGATGGTTGAGCTGGAACATATGGTGTAGGTGCAGGTTGGCCTACCCTATAAAATAGAAAATGGTCCCATGATAGGTTTATTTTCCTGAGTTCTTCCTCAACCAACACTTTAATAAGAGCTTGATGGTATAATTTGTATTCTGATGCAACTGTGTGTGTTTGAATCCTAGATGACATCTTTGTCAAGCTCTTAAGTAGAAAGAATGGTAAGTTGAGGGTCTTCATACCTGCAATAAGAAACAAAAATCTCATATGATAAAGAAAAACCACAATATACATCCTCACAAAGGTGACGTAAATTTTGATGAGCTTAACAGTCTCAACCCATTCATTTTTTAGGTAATTGCTGGGAATTCCTTTAGCCTAGTTGGGATCTCTATGTCCATATTTAAGGAAATTGTTGAGGTCTCCTCTAGTGATGACTTGGATTTTAAACCATTTTCTCCTTCCTATGGAAGGTTGAAAGCTTCAACAATTGACTCTGCTGATACCTGCAATCTGAGACCATAGATAGTTGCTTCCTTTCCATTGAAAGAATGTGCATATTCCTGAGCTACTCCTAAATGAGAGCTTCCCAGTCTTGAACACAATGGATACCACCCTGATCGAACAAACAAACTTCTCACGTTCGGATTAGCATCAACTAGATCAACTCCTTGGGGTTCAATTCATTTTATCTTTCCTCCATTCTTAGTCATCTTATGTAATAAAGAAGGTTTTCTACTGAAATATGATAGGTGGAAAGGCTAGAGGAGCTCACCTAACAGGTGTTTTTGTGTCTTCTATGAGATCTTGTCTAAAATCTAGGACTCATTTCTCAAGCTTCTCACTGGAATATCTTGTTCACCAATAGTTAAACTCAAAACTGATAGTCTTCTTTTCTTTTACGTGGTATAAAATAGATACGTTGGTTCACCTTCCCATGCATGAGATTTTTCATTATATCAAGTATCTTAGACTGTAGCATACACCCTGTGATATTCATGATGAAATTCAGTTGGCTTCGGAGTTTCATATGGTATGCTAAAGGTGGCTGGAGATGAGCGGAGCTGGAGCTGGAAGTCACCTCCACTGAATCTTTATTACATGCCTAAATTTCCGACACCATCCATGCATGATAAACCAAATGGCCATCACATTAAAATTGTAGATCCATGATCTATTTCAACAAATAACACGCACTTTTACATGTGGATGAAATGAATTAGCTGACAGACAAGACAAAGAACAGTAGGTTGTTCTTAACTGCAGATTGATACCTAGTTGCTACACGTATAACCATGACTCAACTCAACATTACTTACCGTAAACCTTTCCTATCACATGACCTAACTCATGATAACATATTAAAATGTACTTGATAATAGGAACACGTGGCTTAACACAAAGTGGATGTATTTTTTTTTTTTTAAACAGGGGAAGCTACGAGAATTTCCGGTAGCATCAGGTTAAAGAAAAACATACACAAAACAGAATTAAACAACCTGTCTGAAAATGGAAAAAACAAACACTACTGGAAATTTTGGTAGTGTTCTATTTTGTTTTGTAAATTTACAAATTCTATCCTAGAAAAACAAAAAAATTGAAATAGACTCGTGACTTAGCATATAATTTTTCTAACATTGGCTCCACAGGGGATAGAGCTCTCCCTGCGAGGCTCTAAGAATATTTTGCAGTTTTAGTGCCTTGTCATTGAGCTATGGAGTCTTATTATGAAACACACCGGTATTTATAATGAACTTAGGCCACCAACAACCTTAGTGAAAGCATTTCTTGAAAAAGTGCCTATTAAATGGGCCTCCAAACAGTTATGTCCCATCAAGATGTTGCAAATCAAAAGTATTGTTCTGCAAAATATTGGAGATTCTGAAAGGACCATGCTATAAAGAATCAAATTTGTAATGCTTACCTGGATCTTGATGCTGTGCATCCCACTTCAATACCAGATCTCCAATCTGAAAATTTTCTTTTTTAGCCCCTTTATCAAAAATTTGCTTTACAACTTGCTGATATTTTTTCACCAAATCATATTGTTGTTATCACTTTTGTTTCACTTCTATGATCTGATAAATTCTCCTAGTCATGTCATTTGGCTCAACTTCATGATATTGAAAAAATTTAGCTACAGGAATGGCTAATTGGACTGGAAAAATAAAATCAGTTGCATAAACCATTTGAAAAGGTGATGTATTAGTAGACTTTTTGATTGTCACCCTATCAACCCATAAAGAAAATTTTAGTTTTGAATCCCATGCTTTATTTTTTTGCTCCAATAGCTTGGTGATGATTCTTATCAAACTTTTGTTAGATGATTCACCTAAACCATTCCATTGTGGACAGTAAGCTGTAGAGTGAGTAAGTTGAATATCATAATCTTCACAGAAATTTACCAATGGTGTAGCTTTAAAAACAACTACATTATCTGCTACTAACCTTGATGGACATCCAAATCTGGTTATGATTCCCTACATTAAGTTAATTTTAACCTTATGAGTAGAATTCATGGTAGGGATTGCTTCAATCCATTTGGTGAAGTACTCAATTGCAACAAGAATCCAACGATGATGTCCACTTGATGGTGGATTAATTTCTCCAATGAAATCTAAGCCCCATTGCTTGAAAGGTGCAGAAACAACTATGGGCTTGAGAGGAAAAGGCTTCAAATGTTTCTTACCAGTGAACTTCTAACATTTTTCACATGCTCTCACCTCAACACGTACATCAGATAATAAGCTAGGCGAAAAATAACCAGCTCTTAGTATTTTGTATGCAGTAGTTCTCCAATAGTGATGACCTCCACACACACTGCTATGCATATAAAACGTAACTTCCTTGGACTCATCTGGGTCAATGCATCTCAACAAAACTCCTATAGGATATTTCCAATATAAACAATTATCCTTGATGCAAAATTTAACAGTTTTTAGCTTCAAAGATCTTACTCTGCTTTTATCAAAATTTGGAAGAGGTTTAAAATGCCGCAGAAAAAAAATGATATCCTTATACCAACTACACTCAGAAAGCTTTACATTCACTGCCATGATGTCTATAGGTTATGGAATTTTTCCTTCTAGATTGTCATCCATGAAATTCAAGCCCTAAACTCTACAATTTTCTTTAGCTAGTAGTTTGGCTAATCCCCGACCTTTAATTAGTTTGGTAGGCTTTATCTCTAAGTCAAACTCAAGAATTTTAGTCACCCACTTACTTCTTTTTCCATCAATATCAGGCTAAACTAATATCTCTCTAATAACATATGAAGGTACATAGACAATAATTTGAGCATGCAAAATATAAACTCTAAAATCCTTCAGAGCTTTAACTAATGCATAAGCATGTTTTTCCAACATTTCATACTTCAATTTTGCATCTCTAAGAGCTATGCTGAAAAATGCTATGGGAGATTCCTTATTTTCTGCATCTTTTTGTAATAAAACATCAGAAATAGTAACTTGAGAGGAAAATGAGAAGATCAAGAAAATATTTGAGTATTCAGGGCAGCTTACCAACTAAGGTGCTTCAATGATAGCTTTTTTGATCAATTCAAATGAATTTCTGGCTTCAAATATCAACTTGAATTCCTTTTCCTTCTTCAGCACACAAATAATATGCTTCACCACTTCAGCAAAATTGGGAATGAACCTTCTTAAAAAATTGATCTTACCAAGGAAAGATTGAATCTCTTTCTTGGATCTTGGAAGTGTTAAATCCTGAATTGCAATCACTCTTTTGGGATCAATTTTCACTCCATCTTTAGAAACTATGTGACCCAACATCTTACCTTCTTTAAGAGAAAAGTGAGACTTCTTTGGTTCAATGATATACCATATTTCCTGCATTTAAAAATTACTTGTCTCAAGTGTTGAAGGTGTTCTCGACTTGAAGCTGAAAAAAAAAGTAATATCATCCAAATAGATGACCAAGAATTTATCCTTTTCTCCAATGAATGCAAATTCCATAGCACGCTGAAAAGTAGCTTTGATATTCATAATCCCAAATGAAATATTTTCATACATAAATTTTCCCCAGGGAGTGGCGAATATTGTCTTCTCTCGAAAATCTGGCCAAACAAATACTTGATTACCCGGAGAACCCATCTAACATGGAAATTCTGTCTGACCCAGTTACCTTTTGAAGAATATGCTCCATATTTGGCAATAGTTAATTATCTTTCTCAGAGCATTTGTTAAGATTCATGAAATATATACAGAATATGACTTCACCACTCTTCTTTCTTACTGGAACTAGATTAGCAACCCAATTTGAGTATCTCAATGGAATGATGATTTTAGCATCCAAAATTTTCTTCACTTCCTTCTCCATCACTAGTAACGATAATGGATTGATTTGTCTTAATTTCTTCTGAAAAGGCTTAGTACCATCTTTCAATGGTATTCTATGCTCAATGATAGTTGTATCATATGTCTTTAGATCCTCATATTTCCGGGAAAAAACATCAAAAATTCACAGAACAACTTGTGGTATTCAATCTTTCTTTATTCTGATAAAGCTTTTGAAAACTTAACATACCTCGGTTCTGTTTTTGTGCCCAAATTGAAATATTCCAATTCTGCTTCCATTTCAACTAACTGTGGTTTGAATGATACATCATTGTGATAAAAAATGTTCTCAAGTGGGATTAACCCCTTGGGAATATGACTGGTAGGAAGCTGAATGATAGGCTGATCAACAATATGTTTTTTCATATTTTTGGTGTCTTGATAATCAACATCATTCTTCATGAGGTCCTCATCTTGATCAATGTTTAGGACAAAAAATTCTTCAGCAGCTTCAATAAATCTTCTAATCTCCTGATCATCTTCAAAAACTTTCCAATGTTTGACATTATCAAGAATGCTAGGTCTGAACCTAATTTCCACTTCATATTTCAACTTTATAGGTATTGGAATCTTGAATGAGCTTGCTGAAATAGAAAGTGAATCATCCAAAATGTTATATTCTCTTGGAACAAAAGAAATGTTAAAGACCAGGAATTAGTCTTCTATAATGCCCCATATTGCATTCCGGTAATCTTTGAGTCTGGGATGCTTAGTTTGATAAAAAATTTTGATTTCCTGAATAATAAGTTCAACAACTCCAAAAACATAAATTTATGAAATATTCATGTCTTTTTTTGTTTTTAAACCAATCAACAGAGCTTCATATTCAACCACATTGTTATTTGCTTCAAATTCAAGTTTGAAAGAAAAATTAGAGCTCTCTTTCAAAGGGGAAATGAGAACTATTCCTGCATCAGCTCCCTCTCTAGAACATGAGCCATTAAAATACATTTGCCACAACTGAGAACCCTCATGATTGATATTTTTTTAGCAGGCTTTAAAATATGAAAACATTCTGTAGGCATGACATAATTATCCATATGTAAAATGCTTGAACCAACATCATTTGTTCTTGCATAAATTGGATGATTAGTGGGGTCTTTGTTGTCACTAATGATATATGCCAGCTGAGCTTCTCTATAAAGTCTTCTTTGTTCTCCTCCAAAAATAGGAACAACATCATAAGTGAAATCCATTTGCAAAGTTCCTCCTAACCTTCTAATCCATGACCTAGAAAGTAACATGCCAAATCTAGGAAGAATGCCAACTACAACAATGGCCATCACCATCCCTCTTATTGGTAACTGAAAGAGGCTTACTACAAGGTCTTTGATGACACCAAGGCATTGAAATTTTCGGGAATCAAACGAATAGAGATCTTGGTATTCTCTTGTTACTTCTAGACCTAGTTCATCCATGACTACCTTGGGCATTAAATTATGTGAGGCTCTAGAGTCCATTAGACAATTATGAAAAATATTATCATGAATATTCAGAGATAGATAAAAGGGAGGGGTAGATTCATCTTTGTCTTCTATCAATGGACCTAAAATAACAGTGGGATTTTCATATTGAAGGTTAACAAAATCAGAGGCTACTTCTGTAGGTGGAGGCTGAAGAGCTTTCATAAAAGTATTTTTGAAATCATAATTCTTCATGAGTTCTACAAGAGGAACAAGAATCTTTATATTTTGTATCTCATTATAAAAATTGAAAAGAGGGGGCATTTTGTGAGCAATATTTACCTCAAATGAAGGAGGGTTAACTGCTACTGGAATTTCCAGTATTCTTGGTTCAACCACTTGCTTTTCTCTTAGAATTTTAACTGCATCCTTATTCTTCTTTGGCTGTGCAACATGCTTTGAATTATCATCAATATTCTTTAATCTGAGATTGTATTTACTTTGGTGATCAACTGCAATCATGGAATGATTAGAACTCTATTCATTATTCTGAGTATATGACATGAAATATTCATACTTTTCTTGTGTAAGATGAATAAACCCTTATTTATCTATTAGGAAATTGATATCAACACCTTTCTCTAATTATTCAACTTCTTCTTCATCTTCAAATATAGCATTCTGCAAAGGGGGATTCACTTTTTTATCATCAACATTTCTTCTTTCTCTCTGCAAAATTTGAGGAGAAATAAGTCTTATAAACTACTGCCTATTAGGCTGATCAATTGAAACATTTCTAGTAGTAGCTAGTCTTGCTTCCATATTGAGCTTGGACATCTCAGTGGTCAATCACTTGACCATATTGCTCAGATCATCTAGCTTAGGATCTATGTCAGAAGCTCCAAAAGATGAAACTTGTAAATTTTGTAGATGTTCTATGCATGATGCAACTTTACTTTTAATCCCCAATATCAGTTAGCAATCACATAAACAAGAAAGTAAAATTATGATAGAACATACCAGTAGATCTACAGAAGACAAGCCAAAAATATATATATGTGTTGGTGCGTTACGAAGGTCAACATGATGCTTCAACCAACAAAGTCTCAATATGGTCAGCCAACCAGAAGTGTCACAAAACCCTCTAGGATAGCCAGATCAGTCAATGCAAAAGTGAATGAAAGTCAACACTGTCACAGTCAACTGTTAACGCAAACAACAACAGTAAAAAGTCAACACAGCCCAGTCAAAAGTCAATGGTCAACCTCAATTTCTGTGCCAAAAAAAACAAACTGCAGAAATCAAAATTTTGACCAAAGTTGGGGTTAGTTTGACCATGCGTTGACCAAAGTCAACGCTGGTAAACTCCACGCTGAAACCCTAGGTCTAAAACATAAATTTCTCTTTGCTGCGTTTTCCCACATATGGATGAAGAAGAGCCTCCAAGTGATCGAAACAATCAGATGATGAGAGAGAATGTGTGAGGATGGATGAGTGAAAATGACCTCCAACGTAGACCTATTTATATCCATTAATGAGGGTGTGTGACACAACTGCTGGGGCTTCAAGCCCACATTTCATTTCAGGCCAACTTGCACATATTTTGAATAAATTCAAAATAAATGTTCTGCTCATCGAATCAAGATGATCTTTAGATCGATCTTGCGCCTCTCCGAAAGAGGAATCCAATAAAAATATTGGCATCTTCATCTGAGCATCACAACATGGAATTTGGACATAATTTTCCAAATTAACACTCCCTCTCAACTAGGGAGAACTCCATCCACATGTGCAATCCAAACATCGTGCGTCATCCCACCGTAACTTGCTTTTCTGGCTTCTTTATTTTAGAAAAAAATTGGGTCAGTCACAAAGACATCATTCCCGGCTGACAAATTCAACCTAGATGTCTGAAACCTCTATAGGACTCAAAGAGTCACATACCAACCCAAAGTTGGTTTATCTGACCCAAAGTTCGTAGGAGGTCCGAAACCTTGCTAGACTTGATCCTAGATCAAGTGGTTGGACATGTGCCATCCTAGACATAGAGAGTATAGCAATCTCTGATGCATCCATCAGTCTTTGCTACTGGTCTCTAGCTTTTACCACCTCACCAGCCAAATGAGAGGTACTTCCCATGAGTCTGGGACTCAATGGGTAGGATGCATACGGGGCACATATCATAAGAGGTGAACCAAATCAACATCATAACGGCGGGGAAGAAGCACCACAAGGTTCGGCAATCCTAGCCCCATGTGTGCTTATAGCTCCGAGAAGCTATCCCCAAAATACCCAGAGCTCCAAGAGCTCATCGTCGAACAGGACCCTTAGTATAGGGTCATTCCACGATTCCAATATTCTCACGGAAGGTTAGGAACTTGACCTTCCCAGGGGCTTTGTGAGAATATTCGTGACCTGCTCATTAGTTCCTATATGATCGAGCATTACTGCTCCTCGCTGTACCATATCCCAGATAAAGTGGTACCTGATATCAATATGCTTGGATTGATCGTGGAACACAGGATTATCGAACAACCGAATCCCACTCTGGTTATCACACAGTATCACGGTGGTATCTAGCACATGCCCAAAAAACTCACTAAAGATATTTCACAACCAAAATGCTTCACAACAGGTCATATTTGCTGCAATGTATTTGGCCTTCACGGTGCTCAAAGCCACCGACTTCTACTTCCTGCTCATCCATGATATTGAAGCAGAACCAAGTGTGAAGCAACATCTAGAGGTGCTCTTGTGATCCACCACATTTCCAACCCAATTGGCATCAGTATATCCATGGAGTGTCATGCTCCCGACAGTGTATCTCAGCCCATGGTCTATCATGCCCCAAAGATATCTCAAGTGTTCCTTAGCACTAACCCAGTGAATGTTATGAGGATCAACCATGTGTTGACTCAAAGTGTTCACTGCAAAACATACGTCTGGACGGGTGTTCACTATGAACATCAGGGCCCCTATGAGTTGACGATACTCAGTAGGATTTTCTAGCATGGGCCTAGCAGCGCTGGCACTCAACTTATTAAAGTTGAGCTCCATCTATGCCGACATGGACTTACAGTCCACCATTCCAAATATCTCTAGAAGCTTCACAATATATTTTCCTTGAGAAAGGAAAAACTCGCCAGGTCTTTGCCAGACCTCCAGTCTTAGGAAGTAATGTATCAGTCCTAGGTCCTTCATCTCGAACTCAACATCGAGCTCCCTCTTGCACTGATGAATGGGAGGGTCAACACCTGTCAGGAAGAGGTTTTCCACATACAACACCAAAATGAGAGGCTTTTCTCTATCAACCTTGAAGTAAAGGTTCAGATCAATATTACTACGAGTGAAGCCCAACTTCTTTAGGTAGCTATCTATCCTCTCATACCAAGCTCTGGGTGATTTCTTCAACTGATAGAGGGATTTATTCAACCTGCAAACATGGGTGTCCCGATCCTCTTCCTTTATCGCACCATGTAGAAGTGTGGTCTTCAAATCCATCTGATGAATATTCCATCCTTGCATAGCATCAAGGGCTATGATAGATCGGATGGAGGTATATCGGGCCATAGGTGCAAATATGTCATCATAGTCTACGCCTTCCTTTGAGAGAAGCCACGGGCAACTGGTCTTGCCTTGAATTTTTTAGCACTTCCATCAAATCCATGCTTGATCTTTCAGAGCCATTTCGAGGTGACAACTTCTTTGTCCTCCGGTCTTGGAACCACATCCCAGAAATAATTATTCATAATGGACTCATATTCTTTGTGCATAACATCCTTCCAGACTTGATGCTTTACGGCTTCCTCAAAAGATCCAGGCTTAGATTTTATGATTGTACTCATGGCTGCTAGATACCCTTGGTATCTATTTAGCTTCTTGCTTTCACGGAATGTCCCCCTTGGGGCCATATGATTCTCAACATCCTAGAGAGTGTCCCTGAGCCATGATGGTCTTTTCCTCATTGAAGGAGGTGGATCAATAGGGTCCATCGGTCCTTCAACATCGGGCATCGTCTCATCCTTCGGTTCTTCTTGATTTCCAGGCCTTGCTTCATGATCTTCCTCAGATCTCGGAAGATTGATTACTTTCTGTAGGGAAGAATCTTCGTCAAAGGTAACATCGTGGTATATCTCCACTTCCATTTGACCAGGCACATAGACTCTATAGGCCTTCGAAGTTTCATTGTAGCCCACAAAAATTCCCTTCTTTCCAGAAGCATCCAGCTTGCTCCTCGTCTCCTTCGGTACATGAAAATAAATAGGACATCCAAAAACTATAAAATGTGAGACATCAGGTTTCTTACCAGAGAAAACCTCTTCGGGAGTTTTGGAGTCCAGAGCGGAATGCGGGCATCGGTTTTGTATGTACACAGTAGTGTTCGCAGCTTCTCCCCACAAAAACTTCGGAAGACCTTGGTTGCATAGCATGGCATGAGCGGCTTCCACAATGGTCCTGTTCTTTCTTTTAGCAACACCATTTTTCTCAGGAGTATAGACAGTTGTGGTCTCCCTCTTGATGCCAGCTTCTCTGCAAAAGTTCTTGAACCCATTCATCTCATATTCACTGCCATTATCGGCCTGTCGGATAGTATCACATGTCATCACTCACAGTGGAGTTCCTCCAACCTGGCAGAGTGCATAAGCTCTAAACCCAATCATGATAGCTTCCTTGAAACTCTTCTTCCAGATGCGCACATTCCCATCAATAAATTCCACATTGAAACCTTTGTCTTCCATGGCCAAAATAGACACAAGATTCTTCTTCATATCGAGTATATATAGTACATCTTGCAGGCGGAGGACTTGACCTTGAGACAAGTGGAGTGTCACTGTCCCTGTCCCTTTCACGGAATATGTGGAATTATCTCCAAGGATAATTTTCAGATTAACGTCCTTCCCAACCATGTCAGAAAGTGCTTCCTTGAACCTAGTGATGTGCCTTGAGGCACCACTATCTATCAACCAGACATCCATAGTGTCGGGTGGAGATGCAGCAGAGAGGGCAGATACAAGAATGAATTCATTTCTTTTATCAACAACAACATTTGATTCCTCATACCTGGAATTTCTTGACCTTTTGAATGGTTGCCCATTTCCACCAGAGGGAGCCTTCCTCTTCCCTTTGAACCTATTTTTCCTTTGATTTCAATTCCTCCGGTTGTTGTTGTTGTCATCATCATCAGGAGAATCCTTCTTGAAAGGGCATTCTCTAGCATAGTGGTTAGTCTCGTTACATGTGTAACATCTTCCTTTCTTTCCTTGGGCCCCTGCTCTTCCTTTGTTCCTCGGACCACCAAATTTCTCCTTCTTAGCATGAACAGTGAAGAAAACATTTCCTTCATTTTCATATTCCTTCATCCTTGTCTCTTCTTGCACGCATCTTGATAGTACTTCGTCAAAATTAGGTATCACTTTGTTATTAAGAATGGTAGGATTGAATACATGCCATTCGGATGAGAGACCTCCAAGTGTTGTGAGAACCATTTCTTGATCAGATAGTGATCTGAAAGGAGTGTATTATTTCTGCTGTGCTAAGTGTCCTTTCAGTTAAATAAACATGTACAATTTGTCTTCATGTGTTTTCTTAAGGAATGAGAGATTTAACCATGAAATATTGATGAATTAGTGAACTTTAAGGTTGTAAATAAGCTTTAAAAACATTGAACATTAGTGCATAACAGAGAAAAACATTCACACATAAGTTTTACACAGTAGGCATGATGAAGTAGTCCACCCCTCCTGGGCTACATTTGCTGGTCTAGCTCCCAGTGGCATGCCCCTCTTTGTCATTATGCTCAAAATTATAAATTACATATGCTTTCAGGCCTCTAATGGCTATTTTCTTTGCACCAATGGCTCCAGAATGCTCAAATTAGTCTAGGTAGACTCTTGTTTCACAAAAGTTGGTCGAAAATTGACCTCCCAATGCATTTTTCCCAATGACGGCTAGAAAATATCCACTAACTGTGGAGAACTGCAGTTAACTGTGGCTAAAATGGTTGATCAAGATCTATTGTCTCTCATTAATGATGGGACAATTTCAGTTATTGAAGAGGAGGTGAGGGAAGAGAAAGATGAGAACACAGTCAACCCAAGGACACCTCAAGCACTTCATGAGGAAGAGGTTGGAGCACTTGCTCCAAGAGAAGAGACTCTTGCACCCCTGCAAAGAGTCCCACAGGATCTCATACATGAGGAGTATGTACCATCATTGATTCATGATGAGGTATTGGAGATAGGGGAGGTAGAAGAGGAGGAAGAGCATCACAAGATGGAGAGCATGAAACCTTCTCTACTTCAAAACTTGGAAGCACAAAGAAGGCAAGAGGACTTATGCATTGAAGGAAGGGAAAAATCTGTCTGCCTACATCCACATTCTACTCTATGCCTTGACACCTCGTTGCAAGGAAATCCTCCACTAGGAGCACCTCTTGATAGGAGGAAATCTAAAGTGTTCTCTCAACTATAGGCTGCATATGCATACTTGGCTAAGGAGGGAGCCTTGGGAGAAGCTAGCAGAGCGCAGAGAATCTCTCAAGCATTGAGGAGAGAGATGAGCAGTGTCCTGAAAGGGACATTGCAAAATCCTATTCAAATATCTGCGCTGAGGAAGGAGAAATCAGAGATCTATGATGGCATGAGCATGAGGGCACATGGCAACTTCATATCTTTGGGGCAGCCCGTGATCTCTTCATTCACAAAGAATATTTCTGAAGATGGCAAGGGGATCCTAACCCTCTTGTATACATGGGCCAAAAGGAGAAGGTTTTGGAAAACAAGGACTTTCCAAGGGGAAGTTGATTTTTATATGCTCCAATCTTGTCTTGTGCAAGAACAACTGCAAATGGGGCAACAAAAGGAAGAGTACGATGCTCCAACATGTGATCTTGATATCAAGGATGTCAAAGATAGGATCCATGAGAAGACAGGGGCTGCATTTCAGACCTCTATAGTGTTTTCATTCTTGGAGAGCTTGGATCCTTGTTGGGATTCCCAACTCACAATGGAATACTCCAAGGACCTTTTTACATGGGGGGTTCTTGAAGGGGAGTAAAGGATGAAAGGTTCAAGGTGGTATATGGAGTTATCTATTTCTACAATCTTATTCTTTTGGCTGGTGACTCCAAACTCAAGGAGGGTCTATTTGATGCTATCTATGAAATCCTACTTTCCAAACCCACTAGTTTTGTCAAAGCATATCATACTCTCTTGGGTGGATTCATATGGGAATGATACAAAGAAGATGTTTACTCTCATATGAAGAAGTGCATGGACTACTTGGTAGAGGAGGAGGAACATAGCTCTTGGGAGGAGCCACCATTCACACCTCCTTATCCTTTGAGTGTGAGAGGGAACTCACCCATGAATTACCCCACTAATGTAAAAAACGTATATAGAGAGGCTCATCCTCGTGAGAATTATTTTGCATCTCCTATATTCTTATATTTTTCTGACACTCATTTGCAGGGCATGATGCCAAGATGGGGCACTAAGTATGATGGGTTTCATGGGCCATCTAAGGCCATGAACTATGTTGATGCAAGCCATTCCTTGGAGAGCATTTGGAAGCTTTTATATTCCTCATGGTGTGATTATCTTACACCAACCATGATGTACATTCTCTAAGCATTCCAAAGACATGAGGCAGCAAACAAGTGTTGGGGGTGGCACTTGTCATATCTTATTCTATGGCAGTTAAGGGTAAAACTACGCTGGTTGCACATGACGGAACATCTTCCTTCTTATCTATCACACATGGCAGCTTGCATGCTTCTAATCATGATCCCACAAGCTGAAGATGTCCTTATCTTTGTTGGGGGCATAGTTGGAGGAATGTCACACTGATTGAATGTGCCCTTGGGGAAAGGAGTTCCCCATTCTTATTGCATTGCATGCTTCCACGGGAGCATGAAATTTTGTATGGCCACTATGATTAATCACTTGTCTATTTGTAAAGTGATCCATATGTTTGATGGTGACATGCCTCTCACATGTAGTGGGAAGGATATTTTCTATGGATTGCCAAGATGGGAGGTAATCCACTTCATTTTAATGATAGCATGGGGATGGGAGTCTTTCATGGATTATGAAAACCCCACGATAGACATCACTTCTATCTTGAGGAAGCCATGGATCAGCAAGAAGGTTTCCCCAACAACCTTCCATTTCTTCATGATGAGAGCCTTTGAGTTTATTCATCAAGGGCAAACTTGCATCTTAAAGAAGGACCATTGGGAAGACGAGGATAATGTAGAAAATTTAGAGCAATGTAGGAGACTATTTGATGAGGAGGCCACAAGAGAAGAAGGAAGCGTTTTGCAGCACCCTTGTAGTTGCTTGAGGACAAGCAACATTTGGGAGGGGGAGACTGTAATGTTCCTAAATTAGCTTCAGCTAATTTGGAACATTAATTTTGCCTTAATCATTTTATATTTCAAGGTCAATGAATAAATTGTAAGGGAGAATCTCTAATCCTCTTGCAAATCAAGAATAAATCAGTGCCTATGTGAAAAGAGAGATATTTAGGCCATTAGAATAAAATCTTGCAGGAGTGAAAGGGCCAAGACCACCAAAGGAGATCCTGTTTGACCAAGTCAACAGTGGTGTCTATGTTCATTGAACCTCCTTAATGGACTGCACAGTTCTAGAAGTGGTTTCCAAGTGTTAAAGGGAACAAAGGATGAAAGTGGTTTAGGGTTTTCCAAGAGACTCAAATGTTATAAGAGTAGGATGAAGGTTCATGAGGAGGTTGTTGATCATATTTCATTTTCTGAGCTTGCTAAGGCAACTCCATTTCTCTTTGTTGTTTAGCAAGAGAAAGAGGGGATCTCCTGTTTAGGAATCCTTTATCCTTCTTTGAGTAGCTCTTGGAGGGAAGTGAGCTACATTGAACCACTATCAGGTTGGGGGCCAAGATATGCTTGCATTGACAGCGTTGGCTCATTGAGGGTTTTGCTGCTGCAGCAAGTGTAGTAAGTGGAAATTATAGATCTGCGAGGATCTAGTAGTTTTGAGGGATTTCTCTCAGGGAGGGTGTCTTGTGACCACCCGAAAGAGGATCTCTATCATATTTCCATTTCAGATCTGTATATTTTACCTATTGTACCATTCAACCCTAGCTATTGCACAGTCTCCTTTGTCTACTACGTTATTTATGTATTACTTCTATTGCTAGCTGCAGATCTCTCCTTGTACTGGTTTCTGGTGATTAAGGCTTGCCTCTCACCTTGAATATTTATGAAGTAGCTTTCTGATATCTTATGTTCAGATCTGATGTATATTATGAATAAATTCATCTTCAGAAATTACTGAAGCTTTCTGCAGTTCTGTGTATAAAAAGTTAGAAGGATGCTGTCTATTCATTTCTGCACTTTCTACACACATTGCAGCTCCTATTTCTGAAGATTTCTTGCTTATTTCTTCATGCAATTGAGTGTAATTCTTAAGGAACTCATTCAAAGTCTGATTTTATGCTGCTATACTATTATATATGTCTGATGGCTATTTTCTAGTGACTCTCTGCTGAAACTGCGCAATTCTGAAGTGGGTTCTTCTTCATTCCATCAACTCTTCTCTTTAGCTGATTTTTAACTAGTCAGCTTCGTGGGAGATCTATTTAACACCCTTAAACCCATTTTTTTTCCTAAAATTCAGCATGGAGGTCCCACAAAGCCTATACTAAGGGAACCCAGCCCTGAGCAGCATTATTCTTGCACCATTTTTCTTATACACCGTTCTCCCTGAGCCTCTTGTAGTTTTGCCTAGTAGTGGAATTTCCCGCTTCTCTCGTGTTTGCTTTTTGCTTCTCTTTGGATCCATTCTTTAGATCTGTAGATGTAAGGTTCTCAAGGGCAGAAAAATCCAAGAGGAGTGTGTCATTCCCACACTTTATTGTGTTTCATCAGTCTTCTATAGATAGAGTCTAGAACGGGCCAGGAAGCCTCTGGTTTTCATCCTCTCCTTAGATGTGATATAACTAGTAAATTCCCTACTAGTATATATCTAGTGTGGAATTGGCTGGTGTGTTTTCCATACTACTGTGATCCCATAGAGGAATATCTTAAGATATTCCCTACTTAGCCTATTTTTCCCCATTTGGAATATTACAGTGGTATCCGAGCATGATCTCTGGCTCCGCTTGTGAGATCAAGCTATCAGTGAAATCAAGAGAAAGGGAAACATGAAAAAGATGAGTTTAATCTCATTTATTTTCATATTTAAGAAGAGCCTCCCCAAGGAGGATGTGCAAGAAGAAAAGAGTAGCAGCAGTGAAGCTCCCAAGGAGTTTCAAAAAGAAGATCTTCCAATCAGATCTACAAGATCTGTGCATGAGGAACAATCTGAATCCTCATCTTATGGGTATGAGCACTCAGCCATATCATCAAAGCTTCAACATTTTTCCAGTGATTCCTTCATGAAGGGGAAGAAAGAAGGTGTGAGCTTGATTGATGCATTGACAAGGGCAAGATCTCCATTTGGTGAAGAGTCCTTATCTCAAGAGGAAAGCATGAAGGTTTCTCCTTCAATGGTTGATCAAGATCTATTGTCTCTCATTGATGATGGGAAAATTTCAGTTATTGAAGAGGAGGAGAGGGAAGAGAAAGATGAGAACGCAGTCACCCCAAGGACACCTCAAACACTTCATGAGGAAGAGGTTGGAGCACTTTCTCCAAGAGAAGAGACTCTTGCACCCCTGCAAAGAGTCCCACAGGATCTCATACATGAGGAGTATGTACCATCATTGATTAATGATGAGGTCTTGGAGATAGGAGAGGTATAAGAGGATGAAGAGCATCACAAGATCAAGAGCATGAACCCTTCTCTACTTCAGAACTTGGAAGCACAAAGAAGGGAAGAGGACTTATGCATTGAAGGAAGGGATAGATTTGTCTGCCTACATCCACATTCTACTCTATGCCTTGACACCTCGTTGCAAGGGGATCCTCCACTAGGAGCACCTCTTGATAGGAGGAAATCTAAAGTGTTCTCTCAACTATGGGCTGCATATTCATACTTGGCTAAGGAGGGAGCCTTGGGAGAAGCTAGCATAGCGCAGAGAATCTCTCAAGCATTGAGGAGAGAGATGAGCAGTTTCCTTAAAGGGACATTGCAAACTCCCATTCAAATATCTGCGCCGAGGAAGGAGAAATCAGAGATCTATGATGGCATGAGCATGAGGACACATGGCAACTCCATATATTTGGGGCAGCCCATGATCTCTTCATTCACAAAGAAGATTTCTGAAGATGGCAAGGGGATAATTACCCTCTTGTATACATGGGCCAAAAGGATAAGGTTTTGGAAAACAAGGAATTTCCAAGGGGAAGTTGATTTCCATATGCTCCAATCTTGTCTTGTGCAAGAACAACTGCAAATGGGGCAGCAAAAGGAAGAGTATGATGCTCCAACATGTGATCTTGAGATCAAGAATGTCAAATATGGGAGCCATGAGAAGACAGGGGCTGCATTTCAGATCTCTACAACATTGTCATTCTTGGAGAGCTTGGATCCTTGTTGGGATTCCCAACTCACAATGGAATACTCCAAGGACCTTTTTACATGGGGGGTTCTTGAAGGGGAAGTAAAGGATGAAATGTTCAAGGTGGTAGATGGAGTTATCTATTTCTACAATCTTATTCTTTTGGCTGGTGACTCCAAACTCAAGGAGGGTCTATTTGATGCCATCTATGAAATCCTGCTTTCCAAACCCACTGGTTTGGTCAAAGCATATCATACTCTCTTAGGTGGATTCATATGGGAAGGATACAAAAAATATGTTTACTCTCATATGAAGAAGTGCATGGACTACTTGGTAGAGGAGGAGGAACATAGCTCTTGGGAGGAGCCACCATTCACACCTCCTTATCCTTTGAGTGTGAGAGGGAACTCACCCATGAGTTACCCCACTAATGTAAAACAAGTATATATAGAGGCTCATCCTCTTGAGCATTATTTTGCATCTCCTATATGCTTATATTTTTCTGACACTCATTTGCAGGGCATGATGCCAAGATGGGGCACTAAGTATGATGGGTTTCATGGGCCATCTAAGGCCATGAACTATGTTGATGCAAGCCATTCCTTGGAGAACCTTGGGAAGCTTTTATATTCCTCATGGTGTGATTCTTTTACACCAACCATGATGTACATTCTCCAAGCATTCCAAAGACATGAGGCAGCAAACAAGTGTTGGGGTGGCACTTGTCATATCTTATTCTATGGCAGTTAAGGGTAAAACTGCGTTGGTTTCACATGACGGAACATCTTCCTTATTATCTATCACACATGGCAGCTAGCATGCTTCTAGTCATGATCCCACAAGCTGAAGATGTCCTTATCTTTGTTGGGGGCATAGTTGGAGGAAAGGCTCACTTATTGAATGTGCCCTTGGGGAAAGGAGTTCCCCATTCTTATTGCATTGCATGCTTCCACGAGAGCATGAAATTTTGTATGGCCACTATGATTAATCACTTATCTATTTGTAAAGTGAGCCATATGTTTGATGGTGACATGCCTCTCACATGTAGTGGGGAGGAGATTTTCTATGGATTGCCAAGATGGGAGGTAATCCACTTCATTTGGATGATAGCATGGGGATGGGAGTCTTTCATGGATTATGAAAACCCCATGATAGACATCACTTCTATCTTGAGGAGGCCATGGATCAGCAAGAAGGTTTCCCCAACAACCTTCCATTTCTTCATGATGAGAGCCTTGAGTTTATTCATCAAGGGCAAACATGCATCTTAAAGAAGGACCATTGGGAAGACAAGGATAATGCAGAAAATTTAGAGCAATGGAGGAGACTATTTGATGAGGAGGCCACAAGAAAAGAAGGAAGAGTTTTGCAACACCCTTGCAGTTGCTTGAGGACAAGCAACATTTGGGAGGGGGAGACTGTAATGTTCCTAAATTAGCTTCAGCTAATTTGGAACATTAATTTTGCCTTAATAATTTTATATTTCATGGTCAATGAATAAATTGTAAGGGATAATGTCTAATCCTCTTGCCAATCAAGAATAAATCAGTGCCTATGTGAAAAGAGATATATTTAGGATATTAGAATAAAATCTTGCAGGTGTGAAAGGGCCAAGACCACCAAAGGAGATCCTGTTTGACCAAGTCAACAGTGCTGTATAGGTTCATTGAACCTCCTTGATGGACTGCGGAGTTATAGAAGGGGTTTCCAAGTGTGAAAAGGACCAAAGGATGAAAGTGGTTTAGGGTTTTCCAAGAGACTCAAATGTTATAAAAGGAGGATGAAGGCTCATGAGGAGATTGTTGATCATATTTCATTTTCTGAGCTTGCTAAGGCAACTCCATTTCTCTTTGCTGTTTAGCAAGAGAAAGAGGGGATCTCCTATTTAGGAATCCTATATCCTTCTTTATGTAGATCTTGGAGGGAAGTGAGATATATTGAACCACTATTAGGTTGGCGACCAAGCTATGCTTGCATTGAAAGTGCTGGCTCATTGAGGGTTTTGCTACTGTAGCAAGTGTAGTAAGTGGAAATTCTAGATCTGCAAGGATCTAGTAGTTTTGAGGGATTTCTCTCAGGGAGGGTGTCTTGTGACCACCTGGAAGAGGATCTCGATCATATTTCCATTTCAGATCTGTATATTTTACCTATTTTAGCATTCAGCCCTAGCTACTGCATAGTCTCCTTTTTCTACTGCGTTATTTATGTATTGCTTCTACTGTTAGCTGCAGATATCTCCTTGTACTGGTTTCTGGTGATTGAGGCTTGCCTCTCACCTTGAATATTTATGAAGTAGCTTGCTGATATCTTATGTTCAGATCTGATTGTATATTATGAATAAATTCATCTTTAGAAATTACTGAAGCTTTCTGCAGTTCTGTGTATAAAAATTTAGATCTACACTTTATTATTCAGTATTTTGATGAAATCCCGAAGGGATCTTGTAAAGAAGGCTGTGTATTTTCCAGATCTGGTATGGATCTGATGTTTCATCCATGTATCTACTGTAGATCTGAGTTCTAATATTATACTACTGAAGCACACTTAGAGGGACGTTGTCTATTCATTTCTACACTTTCTACACACATTGCAGCTCCTATTTCTGAATATTTCTTGCTTATTTCTTCATGCAATTCATTGTAATTCTTAAGGAACTCATTCAAAGTCTGATTTGATGCTGCTATGCTGTTATATATGTCTTATGGCTATTTTCCAGTGACTCTCTGCTGAAACTACGCAATTCTGAAGTGGGTTCTTCTTCATTCCATCAACTCTTCTCTTTAGCTGATTTTTAACTAGTCAGCTTTGTTGGAGATCTGTTTAAGATGCCTAAACCCATTTTTTTTCCTGAAATTCAGCATGGAGGTCCCACACAACCTATAATAAGGGAAACTAGCCCTGAGCAGTGTTATTCTTGCACCATTTTTATTATACAACGTTCTCCTTGAGCCTCTTGTAGTTTTTCCTAGTAGTGGAATTTCTCGCTTCTCTCTTATTTGGTTTTTGCTTCTCTTTGGATCCATTCTTTAGATCTATAGATCTAAGGTTCTCAAGGGCAGAAAAATCCAAGAAGATTGTGTCATTCCCTCACTTGATTTTGTTTCATCAGTCTTCTATAGACAAAGTCTAGAATGGGTCAGGAAGCCTCTGGTTTTCATCCTCTCCTTAGAGGTGATATAACCAGTAAATGCCCTACTAGTCTATCTCTTGTTTAGAAGTTGTTGGTGTGTTTTCCATACTACTATGATCCCATAGAGGAATATCTTAATATTTTCCCTACTGAGCCTATTTTTCCCCATTTGGAATATTATAGTGGTATCAGAGCATGATCTCTGGCTCCGCCTGTGAGATCAAGCTATCAGTGAAATCAAGAGCAAGGGAAACATGAAGAAGATGAGTTTAATCTCATCTATATTCAAATTTAAGAAGAGCCTCCCCAAGGAGGATGTGCAAGAAGAAAAGAGAAGCAGCAGTGAAGCTCCCAAAGAGTTTCAAAAAGAAGATCTTCCAATCAGATCTACAAGATCTGTGCATGAGGAACAATCTGAATCCTCATCTTATGGGTATGGGAACTCAACCATATCATCAGAGCTTCAAAATTTTTCCAGTGATTCCTTCATGAAGGGGAAGAAAGAATATGTGAGCTTGATTGATGCATTGCCAAGGGCAAGATCTCCATTTGGTGAAGAGTCCTCATCTCAAGAGGAAAGCATGAAGGTTTCTCCTTCAATGGTTGATCAAGATCTATTGTCTCTCACTGATGATGGAAAATTTTAGTTATTGAAGAGGAGTATAGGGAAGAGAAAGTTGAGAACGCAGTCACCCCAAGGACACCTCAAGCACTTCATGAGGAAGAGGTTGGAGCACTTTCTCCAAGAGAAGAGACTCTTGCACCCCTGCAAAGAGTCCCATAGGATCTCATACATGAGGAGTATGTAACATCATTGATTAATGATGAGGTCTTGGAGATAGGGGAGGTAGAAGAGGAGGAAGAGAATCACAAGATGGAGAGCATGAACCCTTCTCTACTTCAAAACTTGGAAGCACAAAGAAGGAAAGAGGACTTACGCATTGAAGGAAGGGACAAATATGTCTTCCTACATCCACATTCTACTCCATGCCTTGACAACTCGTTGCAAGGGGATCCTCCACTGGGAGCACCTCTTCATAGGAGGAAATCTAAAGTTTTCTCTCCACTATGGGATGCATATGCATACTTGGCTAAGGAGGGAGCCTTGGGGGAAGCTAGCAGAGCGCAGAGAATCTCTCAAGCATTGAGGAGAGAGATGAGCAGTTTCTTGAAAGGGAAATTGCAAACTCCCATTCAAATATCTGAGCCGAGGAAGGAGAAATCAGAGATCTATGATGGCATGAGCATGAGGACACATGGCAAATCCATATATTTGGGGCAGCCCATGATCTCTTCATTCACAAAGAATATTTCTGAAGATGGCAAGGGGATCATTACCCTCTTGTATACATGGGCCAAAAGGAGAAGGTTTTGGAAAACAAGGAATTTCCAAGGGGAAGTTGATTTCCATATGCTCCAATCTTGTCTTGTGCAAGAACAACTGCAAATGGGGCAGCAAAAGGAAGAGTATGATGCTCCAACATGTGATCTTGAGATCAAGAATGTCAAAGATGGGAGCCATGAGAAGACAAGGGCTGCATTTCAGATCTCTACAACATTGTCATTCTTGGAGAGCTTGGATCCTTGTTGGGATTCCCAACTCACAATGGAATACTCCAAGGACCTTTTTACATGGGGGGTTCTTGAAGGGGAAGTAAAGGATGAAAGGTTCAAGGTGGTAGATGGAGTTATCTATTTCTACAATATTATTATTTTGGCTGGTGACTCCAAACTCAAGGAGGGTCTATTTGATGCCATCTATGAAATCCTGCTTTCCAAACCCACTGGTTTCGTCAAAGCATATCATACTCTCTTGGGTGGATTCATATGGGAAGGATACAAAGAAGATGTTTACTCTCATATGAAGAAGTGCATGGACTACTTGGTAGAGGAGGAGGAACATAGCTCTTGGGAGGAGCCACCATTCACACCTCCTTATCCTTTGAGTGTGAGAGGGAACTCACCCATGAGTTACCCCACTAATGTAAAAAAAGTATATAGAGAGGCTCATCCTCTTGAGCATTATTTTGCATCTCCTATATGCTTATATTTTTCTGACACTCATTTGCAGGGCATGATGCCGAGATGGGGCACTAAGTATGATGGGTTTCATGGGCCATCTAAGGCCATGAACTATGTTGATGCAAGCCATTCCTTGGAGAACCTTGGGAAGATTTTATATTCCTCATGGTGTGATTCTTTTACACCAACCATGATGTACATTCTCCAAGGATTCCAAAGATATGAGGCAACGAATAAGTGTTGGGGGTGGCACTTGTCATATCTTATTCTATGACAGTTAATTGTAAAACTGCGCTGGTTGCACATGAGGGAACATCTTACTTCTTATCTATCACACATGGCAGCTTGCATGCTTCTAATCATGATCCCACAAGTTGAAGATGTCCTTATCTTTGTTGGGGGCACAGTTGGAGGAATGGCACACTTATTGAATGTGCCCTTGGGGAAAGGAGTTCCCCATTCTTATTGCATTGCATGCTTCCACGGGAGCATGAAATTTTGTATGGCCACTATGATTAATCACTTGTCTATTTGTAAAGTGAGCCATATGTTTGATGGTGACATGCCTCTCACATGTAGTGGGGAGGATATTTTCTATGGATTTCCAAGATGGGAGATAATCCACTTCATTTTGATAATAGCATGGGGATGGGATTCTTTCATGGATTATGAAAACCACATGATAGACATCACTTCTATCTTGAGGAGGCCATGGATTAGGAAGAAGGTTTCCCCAAAAACCTTCCATTTCTTCATGATGAGAGCCTTTGAGTTTATTCATCAAGGGAAAACATGCATCTTAAAGAAGGACCATTGGGAAGACAAGGATAATGCAGAAAATTTAGAGCAATGGAGGAGACTTTTTGATGAGAAGGCCACAAGAGAAGAAGGAAGAGTTTTGCAGCACCCTTGCAGTTGCTTGAGGACAAGCAACATTTGGGAGGGGGAGACTGTAATGTTCGTAAATTGGCTTCAGCTAATTTGGAACATGAATTTTGCCTTAATCATTTTATATTTCATGGTAAATGAATAAATTGTAAGGGAGAATGTCTAATCCTCTTACAAATAAAGAATAAATCAGTGCCTATGTGAAAAGAGACATATTTAGGCCATTAGAATAAAATCTTGCAGGTGTGAAAGGGCCAAGACAACCAAAGGAGATCCTGTTTGACCAGGTCAACAGTGTTGTCTAGGTTCATTGAACCTCCTTGATGGACTGCACAGTTCTAGAAGGGGTTTCCAAGTGTGAAAAGAACCAAAGGATGAAAGTGGTTTAGGGTTTTCCAAGAGACTCAAATGTTATAAAAGGAGGATGAAGGCTCATGAGGAGGTTGTTGATCATATTTCATTTTCTGAGCTTGCTAAGGCAACTCCATTTCTCTTTGTTGTTTAGCAAGAGAAAGAGGGGATCTCCTGTTTAGGAATCCTCTATCCTTCTTTGAGTAGCTCTTGGAGGGAAATGAGCTATATTGAACCACTATCAGGTTGGGGACCAAGCTATGCTTGCATTGACAGTGCTGGCTCATTGAGGGTTTTGCTACTGCAGCAAGTGTAGTAAGTGGAAATTCTAGATCTGCAAGGATCTAGTAGTTTTGAGGGATTTCTCTCAGGGAGGGTGTCTTGTGACCACCCGGAAGAGGATCTCTATCATATTTCCATTTAAGATCTATATATTTTACCTATTGTAGCATTCATCCCTAGCTACTGTGTAGTCTCCTTTGTCTACTATGTTATTTATGTATTTCTTCTACTGGTAGCTGCAGATCTCTCCTTGTACTGGTTTCTGGTGATTGAGGCTTGCCTCTCACCTTGAATATTTATGAAGTAGCTTGCTGATATCTTATGTTCAGATCTGATGTATATTATTAATAGATTCATCTTCATAAATTACTAAATCTTTCTACAGTTCTGGGTACAAAAAATTAGATCTACACTTTATTATTTAGTATTTTGATGAAATCCCATAGGGATCTCATAAAGAAGGCTGTGTAGTTTCCAGATCTGGTATGGATCTGATTTTTCAGCCATGTATCTGCTATAGATCTGAGTTCTAACATTATATTGTTGAAGCATACTTAGAGGGACGCTGTCTATTCATTTCTACACTTTCTACACACATTGCAACTTCTATTTCTGAATATTTCTTGCTTATTTCTTCATGCAATTCACTGTAATTCTTAAGGAAATCATCAAAGTCTGATTTGCTACGCTATAATATTATATATGTACGATGGATGTTTTCCGGTGACTCACTGGCTTCTTGGTCACAGTGGGTTCTTCTTCATTCCATCAGCTCTTCTCTTTAGCTGATTTTTAGCTAGTCAGCTTCGTGGGAGATCTGTTTAAGGCCCATAAACCCATTTTTTTTTCTGAAAATATGCATGGAGGTCCCACATAGCCTATAATAAGGGAACCCAGCCTTGAGTAGCATTATTCTCACACCATTTTTCTTATACAGTGTTTTCCATGAGCCTCTTGCAGTTTGGCCTCGTTTCTCTCTTGTTTGGTTTTTGCTTCTCTTTGGATCCATTCTTTAGATCTGCAGATCTAAGGTTCCTAGGGCAGAAAACTCCATGAGTAGTGTTTCATTCCCACACTTTTTGTGTTTCATTAGTCTTCTATAGACAGAGTCTACAACGGGCCAGGAAGCCTCTGGTTTTCATCCTCTTCTTAGAGGTGATATATCCAGTAAATTCCCTACTATTCTATCTCTGGTTTAGAATTTGCTGGTGTGTTTCCCATAATACTATGATCCCATAGAGTAATATCTTAAGATATTCCATACTATGCCTATTTTTCTCCATTTGGAATATTACTTCTTTGGAGCCTAGGGATCCCAACCCTCCCCAGACTAAAAAGAGGGATCTCTCTTTTGATTGAAAACTTGCATAATTTCTGATATTAGGCTAGTTATCTTGATTGGTTGTTATCTTGATTGTAGGGGTTGCTTTTTTATTGATTTTTTGGCTGGATTAGAATATATACTTAAACTAATTCCATTGGGATATGGAGTCATAACAAGCTGGGTTGTTGCATCAAAATTTCAAGGGCATTTACAAGGAAAGCTAACTACACGTACTAGATATTTAAAACATAATGAATTATGGAATGAAAGAAAGATTGAATTCAATAGTGGTTTAAAAGAAATTAAGTATTTTTTAACCATACTTCAGAAGAGAAACACTTATATTGTAAACACAACAAGAATTAAGGTGCTCTATGTAGAAAATATTTTCTTCAAATTTCTATTTTACAATTAGAATTAAATGATGCATTGAAAGAAATAACAGTGGAAAAAATTAAACACGGTAAAGAAAAGACATCACCAGATAAATATAGCTTAAGAATCTTGCAAAATGTTCTTTTATTATTGATGCTCCAGCTCCAAAAATTACAATGATCCAATAGAAAAGTTTACAATGTAGGGTCCAACAACTGATACTGAGAAAAATTCAGTATTTAACTAACTCTACAGTGATTTCCATATCTACATGGGCAATATGTTTATTAATTACAATAATAATTGAAAATTGACTAATGTGACCACAAAGTGGACACGATAGAATAACTGTGACATCTGGCCCTATTCTCTAGAAGGTCGTTGCTGTTTGCTTTAATTTGTTGCTGTGCTAGAAGATTTAGATAATTTGATGCTGATATGCTCAGTTAATGCGTTGATTTGCAGATTTGACTAATTCGTTGAGTTGGTTGATTGCTGATGTGCTGGCTGTCACCCTTCTTGGAAATCACACAGTTTTTCCCATTACACTGCATTTGGGATCTTGATCCTGTTTAGTTTTCTGTAAATCTCACCTGTCTTTGTGAATTTCATAAAGGTTGGCCTTAACACAAAAATATGCTTGATTTCATGCTATATGAATAAATCATTATCCTTAGCTTAAAGAAAAGCTCTTCCAGTCATTGAACATTTTATCCCTGCAAGCTTAGTTGTGTCCTTGAAAATTTCTTCTAAATTCTTCACATAATATTCCCTCAGCGTGAGCTTATCATTTATCACTAAAAGTGATGGCAATCCTCTTTTGGTTAGTGGTTCGATTCTGTTGAAGAATCTACTGACACCAATTTATAAGTTGTGACACTTATCTTCTAACTATGTGACCAAACTATTTTTTGTTGAGCACCTTCTTGACTTCTAGAATGGTTTTTGTTCTGTCCTCCACTCCTAGTGCTTCCAATTCAAACCTGTTCTTGGAATTCAAAAATCTGATAATATTGTTTGCTGTCTCAGGCATCCTTGCAAGCTCCTTATTTGATTTTTCTATGGCATCACTTACCAGTCCAATTATATCTTTCTGTTCAAATATAATTTGAATAGAAGGCCACATTTCATTCATGGAATCAATAATGCTTGTCCAAATAATCTCTTTTGCTTCGCCAATGGTTTGATCAATGGAAGCTTCACTCTCTACCTTTATCAGTTTTTAAAACTGCTTTTGAGCTCTATGTATTTCAATTTCATGAGCATTATCATACCTTTTCTTGAGATCCTTCAAGGTATTGATTTATGCTTCCATCTTTTTTATTTTTGTTGTTTGTATGGTCATGTTCTCCATGGCTTCGACCAAATGTTCTGCACCACCTGATGTGACTGTATTTTTTGGTGTAGTTGTAGGGATGACTGAAATAGGAACAAAATCCAAAGGAACAATGGCCATTTCTACTGCTTTTTCCTTTTCTTTAACCAAAATTTCCATCTATGTCTCTATTTGTTTCAGCTGCGCTGGCTGCTCCATTATTAGTTTCATCATTTTTGCTTTCTGTGCTTCATTCTCTTCTATATCCTTTGTGAGAGAATCTTCAGTAGCTGACATTTTAAGTTGTTTTCTAAGGGCTGCTATGTCAGCATTCTTCTTCTTCAGGATCTCTTCCACTGCCTCTACATTTGTTGGGTCATACCCAATCTTTACCACTAAGTCTTCCAGGGATTTGATTCTAGTATCTTTGGCCAGAGAAGAAATCTTCTCCATTTTAAGCTGAGATTGAATGTTAGCCAGTGATATCTACAACTTAGATAGGCTCATGGAAGTGATTATCAGTGTGGAGGAGATCATCTCTCTAGTCTGCTTGTACATCTCTATTTGGTCTATTGGATGGATGTCCTTGACATCGAATTCAAAAGTTGTATGTTTGAAGTCTGCAGGTGATTTAGGCTGAGAGATCTGGGCTTCTAGGAAAGGTATTCTCATTTTTCCTTTTTGTGAGTCAAGGGTTGATAAAAGCATACTTTTTAAACTTCTAGTCATCTTCCAAAACTGGTTGTAGGTGATGGTTTTCAAGATCTCATTCTTCCTTTTAATTTCCCTGAAAGTGTCATAGATGTTTTCCTTCTTCTCCCCTGTAGTAGTAGTAGATGTAGCTGTTTGTAGATTCTGCTGCTGAAATGGAATTTTGGCTGGAGATATTGAAAATATGGTTTGGCCACCTGCTGGAGATGAACTTGGAGAATCCCTGATGGTTATAAATTTTTTCTGCTATGTTTCTTTATTCTGATTTATATCCATATGGATTATTTCTCTTTTTCTGTACTTCATCCTGAATTCTCTACTAGATGTATTAGTTTCCATAGCAGACTGATCATCTCTTGGTCTCTTTCCTGTTGTCTCTTTCTCTGGTTCTTTTCCTCTATCTTCCTTGTCTTCTATAGTCTAATTTTTTTTTGGTGTAGGGGTCTGTATTCTTGAGGAAGAAATCACCTGTTCTTTAGCCTCCTGCAATTTTTTTGCTACCCACTCTGTTGGTTCATGAAATGTTCAATATCAGGCCTGTGGGTGTGAATATATGGGGTTGATTTGTTTTCCATCCTTTTCTTGGAGATGATTCCCAATGGGTCATAAGACCAAGTGATGCTGTGATTAAAATTCATCTCCCTTAGCACCTTATCAACCTCCTCTCTTTCTGCTCTGCTATTGCAAATGAAAGGACCAATTTGGGACTTGATCCCGAATTGAGACTTCTTTTTGGCAGAAACAAAGTGTACCTCATCTGCATTTATCATTTTTCTGATGTACTCCAGGGCAAAGATCCTCATAGGGAGGAACTTTGGCCACTTGTAAGGGGCTAAATCACAACCATATATTATGATCTCTATGTAATTCTGGTACAAGTACCAGTCCCCAATTCTTACCTGATTTGATAACTGCATGATCTTCTTAATATCCTCATTAATCTTGGGTTCCACTGTACTACTAAGTATGTTCATTACCGGATGCACAAATGCATCAAAAAATCTCTTGTAGGTGTAGTCTTTCTGCTCCTTCATTAGCATGGTTATCGAAAAAATTACTGATTGGGGTTGGGAGTCATCATTAATTTTCTTCATTGTGAACTTGAATCTACTGGCCTGAAAATAGACAAACATGTAAACTAAAACTGAAGTGTATTTAAACACTTCCTCTATGTGGAATTTAACAAACTGGTCATGGATAGCATCAACTAAGAATTGACTAAAGTTAAACATGATGGAAGGCTTTGACTCTGATGAAAGAATGGATAGGAAACCTATCATGGCTTCATCTATCAATTGATTTGAATGATACCCTAACAAGTATAAAAGGAAAGTGACAATTTGTTGGGTCCTATCAGAGAAAGTAGATAAGGGATATGGAGGATTATTTTTAGGCAATGGAGTGTCTGTAGCCATGTATAGATCCAGTGTTTTGGCTCTGCTAGTAAAATCCAGTTTTTGGTATAGTTCTATGAGAGCTTCATAGGAAAATGGTATTTCTTCTTCAACAATAGGAGCCTGCATCATTTTTAGGATTGAATGGGCACTGATACTAAAAAGGACTTCTCATGTGGGGGCTACTATGTTATGAAATATATTTATTAATCCAACAAAATAGAAAGATATCAATGCCTTAGAAATAAGCCACTTCGAGGGGGCAACCTCCAATACATTACATAAATGAACAATTCTTGGATGATACAAATGAACAAAACCTCCTTCAATATATAGGAGTCCATGGGGCCACAATATAATCCTAGCCGACTAATAATAATAATCTAAGGGCACGAGTAAAAAAATATTGGGGTTACGGAGGTACAAAAATAACAATAAGGGGGATACACTAATAACAATAAGGGAATAAACTAGTAATATAGGGACCTAACATGCCCCTCTCCTTTAAAAAAGTGTTGTACTCAATGCTTGAGTAGCTATGGGTGCTTCTGTATAAAATTCTCATCCTCCTGTGTAGAATCTTCACGGGGTAAGTTCTTCCACTTGATGAGATACTTTGAAATTGATCGATTTCGTATTTGTCGAGTTCTTGTTTCCGTGACTGCTTCATGTTCCAATATGATTTTTCCTTCCTCATCAAGTTCTGGAGATATTGTTTGTACTGGAAGATTTTCACCTATAACTTTATTTAGCGGCAGAACATGGAAAGCGGATGCACACGCGAAGAAGCGGGAAGCTCCGATTTGTATGCCATAGTACCCGATCCTTTGCAACACCTTGTAAGGACCATAGTACTTTGGCGATAATTTATTATCCTTATTATCTTGCTTGAGGGACATTTTTCTGTATGGTTGTAGCCATAAAAATACCCAATCTCTTACATCAAAACTTCTCTCGCTACGATGTTGATATACCTGTTGTTTCATTCGATTTTGTGCCAAATTTAGGTTATCCTTTAAGAGTTTGAGAAATTATTTTTGATGCTCGATGCGATCTTTCACTGTTTTAACCTTAGAATTTTCTCTTAAAGATGATGTGATGGATAGTGGATGGTATCCATAAAGCACCATAAATGGGGTCATTTTTGCTCGAGTATGGAAGGAAGTGTTATACCACCATTCAGCTAGAGGTAACCACTTGACCCATTGTGTTTCTTTAGTTTCATTTACCCCATCGGAATCACAAAGGAACAACGAGAAAATATCCTTCCAAAAATTTATTCACTACCTCAGTTTGACCATCAGATTGAGGATGATAAGATGAGCTATGAGCTAGTTGAGTACCCAAACAAGAAAATAACTCTGTCTAAAATTTCCAGTAAAAATGGGATCTCTATCGCTCACAATAATCTTTGGGTTTTCATGTAACTTTTGAATTGTGTCCATAAATGTAGTAGCAACTATACTTTCTTTAAAAGGATGATATAATGCGCAAAAGTGTGCATACTTGGTAAGTCTATCAACTACCACCATGATGACACTCTTTCCTTCGGACTTGTGTAAACCTGTGATAAAATCCATTGAAATCTCCTCCCAACGTTGACTTGGAATGGATAAAGGTTGTAGAAGACCCGAAGTCTTAATTGTCTCAACTTTATTACGCTGGAAAACCAAACATTCCGCCACAAACTTTTGAATATCAGATTTAAGTCCATCCCAAAAAAATTATTTCTTCACCCTGTGGTAAGTTTTTAAAAATCCTGAGTGTCCTCCTAAAGGAGAAGTGTGCAATTCCAAAAGAATCTTTTGTTTTAGTCGGGAATTCTTACAAAGATAATAGCGATCTTTGTACCATAAGGAATCATTTTTCCAACTAAATGTATCAGATCTACTAGGATCTTGCTGCAACTTTTGAATGAGTGTCCACACTTCTTCGTTCTTCTTCCATTCATCCCTTGCTTTGGTTATCGAATCTGGTTGGATAAAAGAAATGGCACAAAGCAATGCTTCCACCTCTTCATCATTTCTTGAGAGTGCATATGCAACAAATTTAGCTTCTCCTTTTTGTAGATTGATCATAACCCAACATCTTCGTGACCCATTTTTTCTCCTCTTCTGAAGATAGTCTTTCTTCCAAAAAGTGTTTAAGACTATCATGATCAGTTTTTACCTTGAAGTGTCTTCCCATTAGGTATGGTCGCCATTTCTTTAGTGCATGTAGTATTGCTAACATTTCCTTCTCATAAATAGCTTTCTGTAAATACTTTCCTTTGATTGGACGACTTTCAAAAATGGGTCTTCCTTCTTGCACATTAAGTTATACCAATTCCATTCGAGGCATTACATTCCATAATAAAGTTTTTTTGTGAATTTTGGCGTAGCTAAGGCAAATCTTTGAGCATCTTGAGCACATTGCATCTTTAAGATGTTCAAAGGCCTTAGTTGCTTCAGGAGTCCATGAAAATGCATCTTTCTTCAATAATGTTGTTATAGGTGTTGCTATTCTCCCATAATTCTTAACAAACTTGTGATAATACCCTGTTAACCCAAGAAATCTGTGCAACTACTTTATGGTTGTGGGGACTTTCCATTCCTTAATGGCTTTAATTTTGTTAGGGTCTACCTTAACACCCTCATGAGATACAATATGACCCAGATATTCCACCTCTTGTACTCCAAAGAAAAATTTGGATGTTTTTGCATATAATTTTTTCTTCTGCAATAGTTTGAGCACCCTATCAACATGTTGAACATGATCCTTCCAAGACCTGCTGTAGATTATTATATCATCAAAAAATACTAGCACAAATTTTATAAGGAAGGGTTTGAAAATGGAATTCATAAACACTTGAAATGTAGAAGGTGCATTGGTAAGGCCAAAAGGCATGACCAAAAATTCATAATGACCCTCATGAGTTCGAAATGTTCATTTTGGAATATCTTCAGTCTTCATTCTAATTTGATGATATCCTGAATGAATATTCAACTTGGTAAAATAATTTGCTCCATGTAATTCATCCAATAATTCATCAATCACAGGAATGGGAAGTTTATATTTAATTGTGAGATTATTGAGCTCCCTATAATCCAGAGACATGCGCCATGATCCATATTTCTTATGCACCAATACTACTGGAGCAGAGAAAGAACTTTAACTAGGTTGAATTATACCAACCTCTAACATTTCTGCAATCATACGTTCAATTTCTCTCTTTTGGAAGTAAGGATATCTATAAGGCCTGATGTTTGGAGAACACTTCCTGGAATCAGATGAATAGAATGATCATGATCACGAATAGGTGGGAGTCCTTTGGGAGTTTAAAACACCTTGGAATGATTGTCCAAGAATTTTTAGAGATCTGCATAAATAGATGATTTTGATGTTGGAACTTCTACTGAGCATAATTGTGAAATTACTTCTCGTTGTTCTTTCTTCAGAAGCTTTGTCATGAAATTAGAGATTATTAGCTTTCCTGGCTTCCCTACGATACCCCATAATTCTACTTCCTTTACTTCTAAAAAAATTTCAAGAAAAGTTCTTGAAAATTAAAAGCTACTGTCCCCAAAGATTGTAACCATTGTACTCCTAGTACAACATTAACACCTCCCATTGGAATGGAAAGCATTGAACTATTCAATACATATTCCCCCATGGTTAGCTTGATATTATGGCATTTTCTAGAGAAATTTATAGTTCCTCCATTTGCAACCATCACTTGACATTCTGGTGCTGGGTATAGGAAACAATTCAATTCCTTGGCTACATTACAATGAATAAAATTATGGGTACTACCTGAATCAATCAACACTATTACCTTTTTCTTCTTGATATGTCATTCTATTTTGAGAGTTTGAGGAATGGTAATTCTTGCCAATGCATTACACGATATGCTTGGACTCATTTTTTTCTCTTCTAGGGTTGGTTCCTGGTGTATATCCTCTTCTTTAGAAGATTCTTGTTCATTTCTTCTTCCTCTTCACAATCTATGTAAAATAATTTCTTCTCAGCACACTTATGACCTTTAGAGTATTTTCTATCACAACTGTAGCAAAGCCCTTTTGCTCTTTTTTATTCCAATTGTTGTGGTGTCAACCTTCTAGGTTGTGGAAGTCTAGGAAGAGCAACACTTCCATCTTTATATATGTGAGTGGTAGGCTTCCTTGTCGCCATAATTTTAATTTAAATTTTTCTTGCCAACCTAAATGCATTTTCCAATGAATCGTTCCCAAACACAAACTTTGTGTTGGATGTTATCCTTTAAAGTCCCCATGAAGACCTCAATCCTGTGTTCCTCTAGAATATCAGTTACCCTTATATTCAAATTTTGGAAGTCCTCAATGTGCTCCACCACTGAACCCTTTTGTTTGAGATTTATCAATTGGCTAAAGAAGGTGTTGCTTTTGGTATCCTCATAATGTGATATCATTTCCTCCGTAAAAATTGATCAAGTGACAATTTTTTTACGTGAGCAAAGCCATCAATACCATATAAATGTATTTTTTTCTAAATGTAAAGTTGCAATGCGTACCTTTTGTGTGTTTTTCACATTATTGAGATCAAAATATTGCTCCATATGTAGTATCCATGTTACAGGATCCTTGCCATCAAACTTTTTTATATCCATATTTGGAATATGGTGGTTCTTCCATCCAATATTATAGTTTATGAAATCACGATTAACATTTAATTTGGTCTCATCATGAGTTTCCTCTACTATGTTTTCTCCATTAGGAAACATTTCTTGTATCAACTTTGTCAAACCTTCCATGTATGATTTTAGGTCATTCTTCATGTTTTCCATGTTGTCTTTCATTTTTTCATCGATCTTAGCTTCCATGTCATCCATCTTAGCTTCCATGCCAACTTCCATGCCATATGTTCGGGCTCAACCTAGTGTTCCTAAACTGAGTTCATTAATTGTCAACGGTAAACTGCTGAAGTGTGGTGCACTATATATGCCTAGGTAATTGTTTCTCACTACGTTGTGTTTAGTGTTTTATGATGTTTTTGGTTTTATGGTTTTATGTTCACAAAGGAAAGAACTAAATACTGGTGAAAAGAAGCTACTAGTTAAGAACAGAGTGAAGCCTAAGTTATGGATGGTAAACAACAAATGCAAAGCTTGATAATGACTCCATTGCAAAGAAAAAAATCACAACATGAACTTGAACTTATCCAATTCATTAATTAAAGATGTGTTGGAAGAGCTTGAGAGATGGACAAGTTAAGTATAAATGAATTTCACCTAATTAAACAATCAAACAATCAACTTACAATGTTACAACATCTCATCCATGATTAAAGGTTTATTGGGATATATTTGGAAAAGAACATTTGTAGCACAATAAGATTTCTACTCTAAACTAGCTTCTAATTATGTTCTGCAACTCAATTTAACACCACTAGGCCTCACTCAAAAGTTCTAGATTTCCTTTTCAGAATAGTCTTTGAGAAAAGGCTTTGTTTGTGAAGTGGTAAAAAGGTTGCAAACTACTCCAGACCTTAAACTGATACTACCTTCTGTCCAGATAATTATGTGTTAGTATGAGTTTGGAACAAAAGAAGTTTTGTAAATAATGAAGACCGTGGTTTTTAAATTTAACAACTAATACAATTCAAAAAATGCAATGGATAGCAACTAAACTGGAATGTTAATACAGTGGGCTAAGACTACACTAAGATGCTACTAGTCTGTAGTGAACATTGTTAAACTAAAAATCCATTATCAAACTTGAAATGAAATGGCAGGGCTGAACTAAATGCATTCTACCTCCGGAGTGCTCTAACTAAATTGACATGCAACTAATTTATGGGATTCTACAGCCCATCTCGTTCATTAGGAATGATATTTTGGAAGAGTTTGTAGAACAATTCTGGCTGTATAATTCGATGTAGTTGAACATAAATATAAGACTGAAAGAAAAGACAACTAGAATCTAAGACACCACAGCTGTTTCTTATTCGTTGTTCATGATATTTTGGAAGAGTTTGTTTGAGTAAGACCAGCTATGACACTTAGTGTAAATAAGCAACTAAAACCTACAATACCTCAGCTATGACTTATTCATCATGATGATATTTTGGAAGAGTTTATTAGAGTAAGTCTAACTATGATAATTAACAAAAGGAATTGCAACTAAAATCTATAACACCACAGCTATGCCTTATTCATCGTAATGATATTTTGGAAGAGTTTATTAGAGTAAGTATAGCTGTAATGATTAGTGAAATCAACTATGAACATAAACTTCAGAAACTTATCTAAGCTAGAAATGAAAACGAGACTAAAATACTTATCTAAAACGTATAAACAAGGTTGCTCAGGAGGTATGGGCCCTCTACCACCAGAGTAGCACGAAATCCACTTCAATATTGACTCAACGCTTCAAGTAAATGATGTATTTTGCATTAAATAGAGATTACTTCAAAAATAGAGTGTTTTCATACTTCTGAAATCTAGCAGTAAAACACAAGATCTAGCCAAAATCTAACCTTGTCCTTCGGTTTCCCGAGCTACATTTATAGCAAATTTACATAACAGAATCCGAGATAATCCGGGGATAATTGTATTTCCAGCAGTAAAATCCAAACTAGAACTCTAAAGGTAGCATCGTAATATGACTAAGGACATCCAGGATTGTCCTTGTCTGATAGGAGTCTATCTCCCCTGAATTTGAGTTCCCATGTACATAACCACGTCCAGTGTACATAACCACGTACATAATTCCTTTCAATCTTCGGTGGAGAGCAACAAATCTTGAGGGCATGATGCGGAGATATGACGTAGTGTCTTGGTTTTCTACGAAGATTTGGAACACATAGACATGAAGGCTTGAGTGCCAAATTGACAACTAGCTACGAATATAAATTACGTAGCTAGTCTAGTTCAAAGTACTTTCTGATAATAAAATCATAAAAACATAGAAAGTTAGTCATGATATTCATTCTAAAAGCAATTTTAACTAATTCTGTTGATCATTTGAGCCTAAGATTAACAATGGAAAAAAGAAATGGAGTGGAATGTGGTGGAAGAAAGAAAATTCTTGGAGCTCAACATACCCCCACTGCTAGATTCTTACATGTCCTCATGTAATTATTCCATGAACTCTGAGACCTCTGCAAGAACATCCAACCCTATTCTTCTAATTTTCCTGGTAGTTAAAGGCCTTATGGGCTTCCTCATGACTAACTTGAACCTTAAATTAGTAAGTGCCCTGATTAACTTTTTGTTTCTCTTTTTCAATTTTTCATTGGCCTTTTCTACTTTGCCCATTTGTAGAGACAGGGTTGAATTCATATCAGTTTTCAATTTAACTTGCTCCCTCAAAATATCATTTTCAGTCCTGATATGTCTGTTAAGTACTTCTAGCTCATACTTATCTCTTCTTAGCACATCTATTTCGGACACTGGTGGACTAGGGGTTCTATCTCTACTCTCTGAAGCTTTTCTCTCCAATGACTCAACATAGTTGTAAATTTCTTGCTGTGCAGGGTCTATTTCAGGATCTTCTTCATCAAAATCCTGCTCAGTAGGTGTTTCTTCATCTTCTATGTTTATGAATCCAATTTGTTTAACTTTTGTTTTCTTTAGTATCCCCCTCAGTCCGTGGCTCCTCCTCGGTTGATATGGCCCTTCTCCTTTTTCTCTGGCAAATTTTCTTATGATCCTCTCTTGCTTAAGCTGCTTCCTAATCTGAACTAATTTTTTAGAAATCATTTCTTCACTGCTTTCTTGTATTGTTTTACCAGTTTCAGTTTTGGAGGATTTCCATTTTCTGCTTCTTTTTGTAGGTTTGTCTTCAGGTGGAGGTTCCTTTGGTTCCTCAAAGTGATTTCTCACCAAGAAGTTATCCCAAGTGTCTCCCATTTTTGCTAAATGATGTTCAATTGAAATCTTGACCAAACCATGGTGGTATAAGGTTGTTTCCAGAAATTGAATTCTCTTTTGAACACTTGAAGCCATTTTCTTTAAACTATGAAGCAAGAAAAAGGGCAAGTTGAGTTCTTCTTCTAGAAAATGCATTATAAATCGAATATGGTAAACATAGAAAGTACCATATCTACCTTCACAAGTGATGAATTTTTGCAGGATAAGCAACATTTTCCTCCATTTGTTCTTTAATGCAAAGCTAGGGATACCCTTTTTAAAAACGGTGACATCCATACCTGGTGACATGAGTATCTTCTTCCATGATTCGTTATGAAATTATCTGTTCTTAAACCACCTTTCTCCTTGTCTAGGCAATCTAGTTGCTTCTGCAATAAAAGCCTCTGTGACAGTGAATTTAATATCTCCAACTTCAACCTCAGCTCCATTAAAGGATCTTGCAAAAGTTTTAGTAACCTCTTTGTGGAAGCCACTAAATTTTTCAAGGAATTGCAACCATCTTGCTTGTTGCAACATTTCTCTAATTTGGGGGTATCCTTCCAAGTACTTAGTGCCAACTGGTTTAGTTCTCACGATGAGGCCCATAATTTCTCCTTCAATCTTAAATTCACCAGTCTTTCGCTCTCGGTGAGAATGGTAGTTAACAAGTTGTTTTTGCTCCCAAATGTTTCCTCTATTCACTGTGACAACGGTTGTTACAGATATACCTCTGTTTTAAAGAATGAAATGGTTAAGAGTTGGCTGTGGGAAAGAGTGATATGGAGTGGTTACAGAATGAATTAATGAGGTGAGGTGAAGAAAACGAATCAATGAGTGAAAATACCGCAGAGATATTTTTTAACGAATTCAAAAATCATCATTAAATGCTTAGTGACGTGGCTAATCCAATCACTTCAGCACTTTAACCGTTTAGATTTTGAAATGATGATCGGATATGGGTTTTGAAATGGCGGAACAGAAGGAGTTTTATCCAAAGTTTTTGTGGGAGGTTTGTTAGGAAAGATCAACAAAATCAATTAAAACACTTTTTGAATAATATACAACTAAACTACGCTAAAATTTTTCATGATATGTCATTATAATCACTTCATACCTTTTCCTTTGCTTTGATTTTCTTGTGATCTTCATATTCTTTGCTCTCCCCTGAAAATCATTACTTTTTGAGTCTTCATAACCTTCTTGATTTTGCTTGTTCATGGATATGCAGGATCATTTTGTTGCAAATCAAATGATTACTAGATAGTGCTTTCAGGCTCTCTGGCTGCAGAATGTCTGCCTGGCTGCAGAATGTTTGACTAGCTACAGAATGTCCAACTGATTGCAGAATGTACCTGTAGAGGACTTGAAATATGGTTTGAAGCTGGAATGATGAAAGGTTGTATGAAATGAATAATGAAATATGGTAGGATGGAGTATGAATGAAATGAATAATGGAGTGGAATGGATCACAACTTATGAAATGGAGTGAAAAAGTGCCCTGTAATTTCTGCTGTGTATTATTCAATTGTAGAAAGGAGATCAAACTTAAAGATCTGAAATGGAAATGAAGTGGACCATGAAGTGAAATGGATGAAGTGTGGATGAATGAATGGAATAAGATATGATATGAATGAATGGAATGAAATGAATAAAGTATGGAATGAAATGAAGTGAAGTGAGATGGATCATAAGTGAAATGGATCTGCACTTATGATTTTGTAACAGCTGCTTGCAAAAAAAACAAAATGGAAAAGTTAGAGTGTCAGAAAGATTCTGATTTTCACTCTATCTTTTCTGTATAAACATGCCAATCAGTGATTGGTTTTCATGTCTATACTTTATTTTTATTATTTATTTATTTATTTTTTAATATGTCTGACTTCAGAAAATTCAATTAAGTTGATGAAGAAGAAAGATTCTTCTTCATTAACTTCACATCACTGTTTTCCTGGAACTTCTTGACAAATTCCTCTCTTGAGAGTGGTTTGTGATACAAATTCAATCTATGACCATTCACAAGAAAAGTAACCTCTTCTTCATCTATTGTCCTGATTTTTATTGCTCCATTGTCAAAAATTCTCACAATTTCATATGGCCCAAGCCAATGTGTTTGAAATTTACCTTGAAAATCCTTGAACTTTGAATCAAACAAGAGAGCCCAGTCACCTTCTTTGAAATTATTTTCCTTGATGTACTTGTCATGCCATCTAGCCCTCTCCTATTGGACTATACTAGTTTTTTGAACTGCATCTTGTCTTATCTCATCCAATTCATTAATCTGCTCCAATATGTGTTTTTGTGCCTCTGATAGATCAAGTCCTAGCTGAACTGCCATTTTGAAAGTTTGAATCTGGAACTCTATGGGAAACAAAACTTGCTTTCCATAAACAAGTTCATAAGGAGTATGGCCTATTGTGTTTCTCCATGTAGTTCTATAGGCCCACAAGGCTTTAGGAAGCCTATCTACCCAATCTCTTCTATGTAAATGAACAGTCTTTGTTAGGATTCCTTCAATGACCTTATTAGTATATTCCACTTGACCATTTTCTTGTGGATGATAAGGAGTAGATTTTCTATGCCTGATTTTGTACCTCTCCATCATTTTCTCCACTAGCCTTGATGTAAATTGAGCTCCTTGATCTGTAACAATTTCCCTTGGGACACCAAAACGAGTAAAAATATCCTCAAAAAGAAAATTAACTACAGATGCTTCAATAGCAAAAAGTAATGGCTTGGCCTCTACCCATTTGGTAACATAATCAGTGCAAACTAATATATATCTCTTTTGTCTTGATGGAGGACTAATAGGTCCTACAAAATCCAAAGCCCATTTTTCAAAAGGTTCAATATGTACCTGAGGTTGCAATGGCATCTCACCTAAAGGAGAAGGTTTCCCTACCCTTTGGCAACTGTCACACCTTTTGACATACTCTTTAGCATCTTTAAACAAGGATGGCCAATAATATCCTAAATTAAGGATCTTGTAGGCTGTCCTCTTATCAGCAAAGTGTCCGCCATAAGGTTCATCATGACATTCTTTGAGAATCTCAGGCATCTCATCTTCACGAACACATCTCCTAATGATCAAATCTGGACCTGTCTTGTACAACTCATTAGCAACCCATGAATATTTTGCACTGTCATAAATGATTTTTCTTTTATCCCTTGCATTCATTATTGAAGGAAATTTTCCTGAAACTAAATAATTAGCAATGTCATCAAACCAAGGAGTTTGAGTAGAAATTGCAAAAAGATATTCATCAGGAAATTGATCTTCAACTGGAGTGTCATCTTTGATGTTTTGGAGTCTAGATAGGAAATCAGCTACTGTGTTTTGTTTTCCAGGCCTATCTAGAATGGTAATGTTGAATTCTTATAAAAGCAATAACCATCTTATGACTCTGCCATTAGTAATTGATTTGTTCATTAAGTATCTAATTGCAGAATGATCAGTGTGAACAAAAGTTTCATAGCCTGTTATATAGTGTCTGAATTTGTTTATGGCATGAACAAAAGCTAAAAACTCTTTTTCAGTTACAGTATAGTTTAACTCTGCAGGAGTCAAATTTTTACTGGTATAGTAGATGGCATAAGGAATCAGGTCTTTTTGTCCCAATATTGCTCCTAGAGCTGTATCTGAGGCATCTGTTGAAATGTGAAAAGGTAACTTCTAGTTAGGTCCCCTTAAAATAGGTGCTTCAGAAATTTTTGTTTTTAGGGTCTCAAAGGCTAACTGGCAATCAGAATTCCATTTGAATTCACAGTCTTTGGTAAGCAATTTAAAGAGTGGAGATGCTATCTTGGTGAATTTTTCTATAAACCTCCGATAATATCCTGTAAATCCTAGAAAAATCCTAACATCTTTTTGACAACTTGGAATAGATAAGTTTGAGATGACTTCAACTTTTAAGTCATCAACTCTAATCCCATCCCCTGAAATGTGATGCCCCAAAACAATACCTTCAGTAAACATCATGAAACATTTCTCATGACTAAGTGAAAGATTTGCTTCTTGACATCTCTTTAAAACTTTTTCCAAGTTTGCTAAGGCTTCTTCAAATGTGTTTCCATAAACTGTGAAATCATCCATATATACCTCTACATAATCATGTATTAGATCTGAAAAAATTCCTAGTACTGCCCTTTGAAATGTTGCAGGTGCATTGCATAATCCAAATGGCAATACTCGGTAAGCATAGGTACCCCAAGGACAGGTAAATGTAGTTTTGTCTTGATCTTCAAGTGCTACTTGAATTTGATTGTAACCACTAAACCCATCTAGAAATGAGAAGTACTTTTTTCCAGCTAATGTATCTAACACTTGATCTATGAAAGGTAAGGGAAAATGGTCTTTAAGAGTAGCTTTATTTAATTCTCGGTAGTCAATACATACCCTCCACTTACCATTTTTCTTTGGCACAATTACCAAAGGAGAAACCCACTGACTATCTGAAATAGAATAAATGAAATTGACATTCAACAACTTCTGCAATTCTTCTTTAACAATCTCCCTAAAATTTGGATTCATCCTTCTTTGAGGTTGTCTGATTGGTTTACAATTTTCCTCTATATAGATGTGATGAGTGCAAGTCTTAGGACTTATCCCTTTCATATCAGTGTACTCCCATGCATATGTAGAAGAATGTCTCTGTAATATCTTGACTAACTCTTCTTGTTGAGATTTTTCTAGGTTCTTGTTTATGTTTAAAGTTTTTCCTGGAAATATCTCACTTGTAGAGCTACCAAATTTATCCATAGAATGAAGAGACATTTGTCTTGATGATAAAAACTCAATGTTGGATTCTTCTTTAAATTGTTCATGTTTTCATTCCGAAGAGGATTCAATTTTTTCTAAAGTATTCAGAATTTGACTATCTTCACTAATTTCTGAAATTGTGAAGAGAGGTTGTAAGTCTTCTTCATCCTATATCCATTGAGTATCATCTAAATCTGTAATTGTCCTTGCTGGAGGATACAAAGTGAATTTCTTAGTTGAACTACCATCAGAGATGTACATATCACCGGATCTACAACTAATGAAAGCATCAGCTGTAGCTAACCAAGGTCTTCCTAATATAATTGGATGCCCTCCTAGATTATTCTTAGGAGTTAGGATCATGAAATCCATAGGGTACTCCCAAGAATCTAGGGACACTGGAATGTATTCTATTACCCCATCAGGTTTGATCACAGATCTGTCTGCTAATTGTAATAATGTGGGTGTAAAGAGAAGATTAGGAAGTTTCAGTTTATCCATGATTTGTCTACTCATGATATTGATTGCTGCTCCTAAATCAATGAGTGTGTTTTTGATCTCAATTCCATTGATGTGAATTTTGACAACTGGATTTCCTGGGTCTAGATACTTTGGAATAGAAATCTTACCCATCATAATGTCTGCTATTTTTCCTGCCAGTTGAATTTTCTTTGTCTCTCTTATTCTTTTTCTTGTTTTCTTCATGCTCAACTCCTTTATTGTCTTTGCTAAAATTGGAATTTCCTTGATGGCTTGTAATAATGGAATCTTAATGAAAACATTTCTCAGCTCATCTAGGAAATCATAATTAGGCACCATAATTTGTTTTTCTACACCTCTATCAATTTGTAATCTTTCTGGAAAGGGAGGTATAGAAGTAGATGTTGATGGCTGCTCTAATACATGAGTTGAAATTATTGGATCTTTTTGCTTTAATTTTTCAGTGTTTGGGTCTTGAAAAGATGTGTCTTCCTCAAGACTTTTATTCACCCATAGAGAGTCTTCCTCAGAGTTATCTTGTTCTTGTATGATCACAGAAGGTTTCCTCTTTTCAAGTATTCTTCCAGACCTAAGTTGAACATCACTAAGGTCTAGAGGAGTAATTAAATAAGTTGGAAATTGTTGGCCTTCTATCATGTATGTATTCTGAGGATTTTTATTGTTGGGGTTTGGTACGGTTTAAGCAGGCAACTGATTTGATTTCTGAGGAAATGGTAATGGGAGTGGTTGATTTTGATGTTGTGGATTTTGAGGATTTTGTTGAAAATTTTGTTGAGGAGGAAAATGTGGATATGGTGGATAGGATGGTGGATACTGATAGTACTAAGAGTATCTTCCATAGGGATTTTGTGAACCTTGTGCCCAAGCTTGAGATTGATTTTGAAATTGGGGCCAAGGTTGCTGCCAAGAATTCCAATTTGGTGGGGGTTGGTTATACATTTGATCATGGAATCCTTGTGTTTGAGGTCCTTGCCAAGGCCTTCTAGAGACAAAATTGAGAGATTCTGTGGAATTTGCAGAAGTTTCCTCTTGAAAGACAGCTTTAAGACCAAGAAGTGAAGGAAAACTCTTGGTCTCATGTTTTTTAGAACAAATGACACAGGTCTCTACAACTTTTGCATCCAAAGGACACTCTCTCAAGGCATGCTTCTTTCTACATTTGGGACAAAAGATCGCTAAGGCATCAGATTCAGCTTTTTGCTTGTTTTGTAACTTAAGGGTGTCTATTTGTTCACTAAGACTCCCTAAGATGTCAGATTTGAAGTCATCAAGCATATGTCCTATTTCTGCCCTACTTACTGTCCCAGAAGCAGACTTACTTGCCCTTGCAAGAGCAGGGTCTCTTGGGCCTTTTATAGTTTTGGATTTCCCTCTTGAAAGGTTAATACATAACTCAGATATTTCAGGTAATGTGAGCTGATATATATCCCCTTTTCCCATCATATTAAGGATATCCAACCATTCATCCCTAATTGTCTTCAACAAAAAAGCTTTTAAAGGGTCTTGATCTAAGTTCTCCATTTTTGCTCTTTTGAGGTTGTAATGAAATCTCTCCAACAAATCTTCCAAATTTTCATTTTCTTTTTGTAACATCTTAAACACTTCCTCCTTATGATTGATTGGCATACAATAATCCAAATACCTCTCTAAAAATGCTTGTTTCATGTCTTCCCATGTCCTGATAGAACTGTTGATCAAACTCATAAACCACTTCAATGCTGCTCCTTTCAATGTTGAAGGAAATAATTTAAGTTTTTGAGCATCTTGTAAGTAGTCATAAGTTCTACATAGGACTTCAAATTCAAATAGGAAGGTTTCAGGATCTTCAGTTTTAAGTCCATAGAAGTTTGGAAGGACAGAGGGTGAAATTTTTTTCATAGTTGTATTGGTTTCTTCATCTACTATAGGAAACCTAAAAGAGCTTCCCACTTCTCTTCTACCTCTTCCTCTACCTCCTTCTCCTTCTGCAACTCTACCTCCTTCTCCTCTACCTCTACCTCTACCCCCTCCAAATAATGTGTGTTCTCCATTAAAGACTCCTCCTCCCCCTTCTTCTGCCATAGTTGATTCTTCTATGGAAGTGGAAAAGTTTGTGTCTCTAGCAGGGGTCCTTGAATCTTCTTCTAAGACAGGTTCAGTGAATGAAGTGGAAGGTCTTTCTAATGGAATATCTGATCTTAAGTCTTATGGAAGTCTAGGATCAGTAAAGGATGGATTGTGGGTCTGAGTTGGAGGTGTACTGGCTCTTGGTCTAGGTGAAACAAGTGGTGTTCTAGGGATCAAGCTTCTGCTTCTGCTTCTTATGAATCTACCCCTTGAGTCTCTCTCTCTACGCATATAATTGTTTTTGGGAGTTAAGAAACAAGGATACCTAGTTACACTTCCTTGGCAACGGCGCCAAAATGTTCGGGCTCAACCTAGTGTTCCTAAATTGAGTTCATTAATTGTCAATCAGGGTTGGTAAACTGCTGAAGTGTGGCGCACTATATATGCCTAGGTAATTGTTTCTCACTACGTTGTGTTTAGTGTTTTATGATGTTTTTGGTTTTATGGTTTTATGTTCACAAGGGAAAGAACTAAATGCTAGTGAAAAGAAGCTACTGGTTAAAAACAGAGTGAAGCCTAAACTATGGATGGCAAACAACAAATGCAAAGCTTGATAATGACTCCATTGCAAAGAAACAAATCACAACATGAACTTGAACTTATCCAATTCATTCATTAAATATGTGTTGGAAGAGCTGGAGAAATGGACAAGTTAAGTGTAAATGGAGTTCTCCTAACTAAACAATCAACCAATCAACTTACAATGTTACAACATCTCATCCATGGTTAAAGGTTTATTGAAACATATTTGGAAAAGAACATTTGTAGCATCATAATATTTCTACTCTAAACTAGCTCCTAATTCTGTTCTGCAACTCAATCTAGCACCACTAGGCCTCACTCAAAAGTTATAGATTTCTTTTTAGAATAGTCTTTGAGAAAAGGCTTGTTTGTGAAATGGTAAAAAGGTTGCAAAATACTCCAGGCCTTAGACTGATACTACCTTCTGTCCAGATAATTATATATTAGTATGAGTTTGGAACAAAAGAAGTTTTGTAAATAATGAAGACCGTGGTATTTAAGTTTAACAACTAATGCAATTTAAAATTCAATGGATAGCAACTAAACTTGGAATGTTAATACAATAAGCTAAGACTATACTAGGGTGCTGCTAGTCTATAGTGAACAGTGTTAAACTGAAAAGCCATTATCAAACTGGAAATGAAATGACAGAGCTGAACTAAATGCAATCTACCTCCGGAGTGCTGTAACTAAATTAACATGTAACTAGTCTATGGAATTCTACAGTCCATCTCGTCAATAGGAATGATATTTTGGAAGAGTTTGTAAAACAAGTATGGCTATATTATTCGATGCAGTTGAACATAAATGTAAGAATGAAAGAAAATACAACTAGAATCTAAGTCACCACAGCTGTTTCTTATTCGTTGTTCATGATGTTTTGGAAGAGTTTGTTTGAGTAAGACCGGCTGTGACACTTAGTATAAACAAGCAACTAAAACCTACAATACCACAGCTATGACTTATTCATCATAATGATATTTTTGAAGAGTTTATTAGAGTAAGTCTAACTGTGATAATTAATGAAAGGAAATGCAACTAAAACCTACAACACCACAGCTATGCATTATTCATCGTAATGATATTTTGGAAGAGTTTATTAGAGTAAGTATAACTGTGATGATTAATGAAATCAACTATGAACATAAACTTCAGAAACTTGTCTAAGCTAGAAATGAAAACGAGACTAAAATACTTAACTAAACCGTATAAACAAGGCTGCTCAGGAGGCAGGGGCCCTCTACCACCAGAGTAGCATGAAATCCACTTCAAGATTGACTCAACGCTTTCAAGGAAATGATGTATTTTTCATTAAAGAGAGATTACTTCAAAATAGAGTGTTTTCGTACTTCTGAAATCTAGCAGTAAAACACAAAATCTAACCAAAATCTAACCTTGTCCCTCGGTTTCCCAAGCTACATTTATAGCAAATTTACATAACAGAATCCGAGATAATCCAGGGATAATTGTCTTTCCATATTAAAATCGAACTAGAACTCTAAAGGTGGCATCGTAATATGACTAAGGACATTTGGACTGTCCTTGTCCTATTAGGAGTCTATCTCCTAGTTTGAGTTCCCACGTGCATAACCACGTACAGAATTCTGTTCAATCTTCGTGGAGAGCAACAAATGCTGAGGGCATGATCTGGAATATGACCATGTGTGGTTTTCTCTGAGAGAACACCTGAAACCTGCTTAGACATGAAGACAGCTGTAGAATTGGCAACTAGCTACAGAATGTCTGCATTCTGTAGCTAGTCCTAGTTCAAAAAGTACTACAATGACAAAATCATAAAAACATAGCAAGTTAGTCATGATATTCATTCGTAAAGCAATTTTAACTAATTTCATTGATCATTTGAGCCTGGGATTAATAATAGACAAAAGAAATGGAGTGGATTGTGGTGGAAGAAAGAACATTCTTGGAGCTCAACACCATCCATATTAGCTTCCAAACCATTCATCTTAGCTTCCAGACCTTTCTTCAAACCATCCATATTAGTTTCTACCCCTTTCTTGAAAACTTCCATTTCCATTTTTTGTCGCTCTTTGCGATAACGAAATTTGGTGCACTTTCTCTTGTAATTTTGGTATCTCATGTTGCATTTCTTAGTCTTAATGAGTCATAGTCGAGAATTCTGAAGGCTTAATGGGTGTTGAATTCTTTTTAGGGGGCATTTTAGAACCAAATACCGATATCTATTCTTCAATATGCCCTTGGAATAAATTCAAACTAATTTTTTCAAACGAGACATGTAATTCGAAAACAATACACACCTTTTTCTTGCTTTTGAGGAGCTTGATATTGAAACTGAATTATCTCTACGATTTTGGATCTTCAATATCTAAAATTGGGCCCTGTAGTAGCCATCTAAATCTTCTTTCAAGTTCCAGAGGTCTTACCTGATTTGGACTCTTCAAGGAAAAGTTATGCCAAATCTCCCACAATGACCTAATTATGGACCAGTTCAGTAGAGCGACCTTATATGGCGTGCCACGTGTCATTAATTCCTCCTTCGACTTTGAAATTGATACACAGGAAACTACAGTTTGTGTACTTGCAGCCACTTTTTACATAATTCCAATCCAATGCTCAAAGAGAGAGTTATGACTATTTTCCCACGGTCACCTCTTTGAGATGAAATTTGGGAGCTTGAAAAATCCCTAACTTCCATAGACCCTATCTATGAAAATATTGTGAATCAAGCCTTGAAATGTTTCCACGACATTCCTTAGGATTTCGGCTTCGCTCTATAAAAATTTCAGCTTCTGAACCCTCGTAGAAAAAAAAATAGAGCGAAAATTCCACGATGAACTTTTTAGGTTAAATTAAGGAGCCTGCAAATATTCCTAACTTGCACAAATCATATCTCCGAAAATATTGCGAACCAAGATTTGAAATTTTTCCACAAGGTTCCTCAAGATTTTGGCTTCTATCTGTAAAAATTTCAGCTTCTGAACCTTCGCAGAAAAACATTTATAGCGAAAATTCTTCGATGACCTATTTGGAGCAGCGAAACCCTAGAATCCAAAGCTCTGATACCAAATGTTATGAAACCAGGTCAAAAAATAGATGAAAAGAGAGATAGATGCCTTATAAATAAACAAATTTGAGGGGGAAATCTCCATTCTTGGATGATACAAATGACCAAAACCTCCTTCTATATATAGGAGTCCATGGGGCCACAATATAATCCTAGCCGACCTAACAAGAATACTCTAAGGGCACAATAATAAAAATATTGGGGTTACAAGGGTACAAATATAACAATAAAGGGGCTACACTAATAACATTAAGGGACTAAACTAGTAATATAGGGACCTAACATACTATAGCTCTTTGAGAAATATCATAGCACGCATGGAATTTCCTAACAAACTTAGGGAAATTTTGGGTCTTTGGGAATATGGAATAGGGTAATTTAGTCTCCCACAACCCTATATCATCAAATTCGTCTATTCTCTTGTTCTCTAGCCAACAATATACATCAAATAAGTCAAATTTTGACTTTGTATCATGTACTTTGAAGTCTCTGTCAACTAGAGCCACATGATCCAGGTCCACCTAAGGGTAAACCATTGGATTAAATGGCTTTTGTTCCTTCTTTGGAGGCATTGTTGCTCTTGAAAAATGAACTGACTGTGTTTTTATTACAGATACATAGAAGAATGGGATAAGAAGAAGAAGGGAAATAAAGAAAGGGAGCTTGTGTTGATCTGAATGGGAAATGGGGAGAAGAAATTGTAAAAGGGGAAGTCTGCAGTCAGTTGGACTCTTCTCTGTGCATTTTTTTTCTCTGAAAAACTCTGACAATGATCGCCTGTTACAATAAGAATGCATAAGTAATTGTAAACCTTTTAACAGGTGTGAGATATTGGTTTTATAACATAATAGGGTTACCGTTGACATGGTGCAAGCCCGTTGGGTAACGGCCTAAGCCATTAAATGTCTAACGGGCTTAAGGTGGGAGCATAGGCGATTGGATGGAGGTGACAGGAGGAAGTTGTTGTGGCAATGGTAATGGCGTAACGGTAAGTGGTGCAGTTTTGTCACAATTTTTAGTGCTGGAATCAACACTTGGACTGCTTCAAGTGCTTGACCAGACACATCCTAAAATCTAAGGAAATTTAATGATTTGTTTTATGGGATTGGTAGGTGGTTTAAAGTCTCATCCACTGAAAAGAGATTTCAGTCAATTCTATAGTTCTACTAATGAGGGTATTGAAGCTTGATGTAGTAGAAAAGAGTGAGTTTGTAGCCTATGAGGAGAAGAAAATGTTAAATGGGAGAAGAAACAATAGGTCTGCAAAGCAGAAATATACTACATTTAGTAGAGATTAACACAAGTATCAGTTTAGAAATATTTCATCAAGAGAAAGCTATTTCTAGTCTTACAATATACTCATTGAAATATTATGAAAGTTAACTATCATGAGTGATGCTCTTTCCACTGTTATTATATATATTTTACCAAAAAGGCTCATTGTGTGAGATTAACAAAAATTGATAAAACACATAAACATGTCAAGAGACTGATAAAAACACATAACAACATGAGGGATTGCAAACTGGAACTGAAGAAAATAAGATATGGAAACACAACTAAAATTGACAATACACACATCAGATTGGTAATAAGTCCTCAGAAGTATCTTACCATTTCATTCACTAAAAAGAGTACTGATCATATGACTCAAGATTCTAAAACCACCAATCTTTACTTCAAATCATTTTGGCATATATATACAAAAATATGATATTGTCATCTCCACAAAAGAAGTAAATCTATTCCAAAAGTTATTACAATCTCGTGCAAGAGATGAGGCTTATCCCTAAACTTAAATACAAAGTGCTATATTAAAAATAAGATATACATCCTGAAGACTAATAATATGAAGTGGTTGTATGAGGTGGAAATCTATTTGGAGACCACTTTTCTATTCTGGTGCAACCAATGTTCATAAAAAGTGTAAAAAAAGTGAGAGTGACATGTGGTTGTTATCCTTTAGACGTGCAAGACAGAACCCTGGCATTTTAGAGGAGACTTGATACATGACACCTGGCAACATCCATTGCAACTGAAAACTCCTCCACTTTACTTGCTCTAATGTCACCATCATGATAGAAAACCAAAAATCAGTCCCTTTTCATCATATGCTACTATTCAAAAATAATTGCTACCTCCGCAGAAAAAGTAGCTCTTCTTCTATGACAGGCTCTGACATTTTTTGTTTTCCCTTCTTAGGAGAAAGAAAAACCTGTGAGAGTGTGGACTCTGTGAGAGAAGTACCACTACTTGGTTGTGCTTGATGAGATGTTTCAGGAACATGGCTTGAAATTTTCACACCAGGGTTGACTTCCATTGGTGACAAAATAGGCTTAGATGTTAGAAGTCTAGGGTTGAATTCCACTGGTTCTTTTGCCATGAAGAGCTTCTTCTTAGGTTGGCTCCTTGGAGAGGAGGCTATTTGCACCTTGTCCCTTGATATAGAATTTTTAGGAGACATAGCATTTTTATGTTGTAGTTTCTTATTGTTTCTTCCATGAAAAAACTTAGGGTTTGAGGTTCCTAGGTGAACTACTGACATGAACTTCATTAACTGGTGGCACTGCTGGCATAGGCATAGGATTTGTAGCCTTCCTAATCGAGCTTCTAGTTGGCATTTTGACTGAGAAAGAGGGAGGGTTAACTTGGAAGAAGACTGATGAATGTACAAATTTAGGTGGTGAACTGTGTGAAACATGGGCTGTACTAGTTTGCTTATGAGTGTCTCTTTTCTTGGGCCTCCCTACCCTTCTCCTGGAATTTATACTACCAAACCCTTCTTCTCTCAGAAACTTATCCCAAGTAGTTTTCTTCTTTCTAAGATGATAGACAATTATAATTTTAATCAACCCCCTATGATACAAATTGTGAAAAGAGTAATTTGGGATTTTCTGTAGTTTTAGGGACATTTTGAGCAAAGATTTATATAGAAAATAGGGTAGGTTCAGAGGTTTATCTCTTGAAATATGAGCAAGGAATCTTAACTAATAACGGTAGACAGAGGAAAACCTACCCTCGCATGTAATGTATTTTTGGACAGTAGTGATCACATGTTTCCACTCAGCTTGAAAACAAGAAATGTGTGCAGTTGGATTCCACTTAACATTAACATGTTTAGGCTTAAGGTAGAGACTTACTTATGTGGGCATCGTTTTGTTTTTGAACCAGCATTCACCAGTTGCAGAGGTTTGGGTAGCACGAGCTATGATTTCGTCGGAGATGTTGAATGTCTTGCTGCCTAGCGTGACCTTTTCACCATCGAAGCTCTCAAAAAAAGCCTAAGCTAAAGCCACATTCTCCCATAAATTTTTTGTAGAAATTTATACCAGCCAACGGATTTGAATTGTGTTTTAGCCCTACCATCAACAAATCTAGTATTTGTTGGCTCTGACCTATTGAAATTACCACCTTTCCCCTTTCTTCCAACAACTAGATTGCTCACAAACACAGTTGTTCACTTCTGGTTGCAATACCCTCCATGATGCCCTGGTTTTCCTTCTTTGAAAACCTAAAACTACTTGCTGGAGAAATGAATTATGTTTATCTGTAGCCTGTAGAGAGGACTTTAGTTGAGTGAACACCGAGCTCTCTCCTCTGATTTCATGCTGTTACACAAAAATTTTTCACCGTCCCTGCAATTCCCCATCCCGCACAATTGGAGGGCTCATTCCGTGACCTGTGAGCAGTGACATGACTTGAAACCACTTTCATGACATCCCTCTGAACATGAGCTTCCATTGCCCTGAAGACAACTCCTTGTGAAAAATCCTAAAACACCCCTTTTTGCATTGGCGCGGGAAGCCAGTTCAGTACCCACGCCAATGGGGGAAATCCTTCATATAGGGCGCGCCAATTGGCGCTCTGTCTCAGAGTCGCACTCGCGCCAGCCATTTTAAGGAATGTTTTTTAAAATAAAATGGCGGAAGTTTTGTCCTAACCAATTCATAAACTGGTATCTAATTTGAGTTGGGAGGTTTGGCTCCGGATCTCCATGTAGAGGAAGTGGTTTGCCACCTCTCATGGAAGCTTCCTTGAGGATAGGGCCAATCCCATGATTATAGGGATCCAAACTCCCCTTCCTCCATCTATAAAAGCTTGCTCATCTCCTTTGCAAGCTAGTTCCCAAGAGCCATCGGAGCCTTATGCTGCAAGAGCCTTGATTCATTCCCTTAAGGCCAAATCTAAGCAAGGAGACTATTGTCGAGACATCCGAAGAGAGAGGTTTGTCCCATCCCTGACAGGATTTTTCGAGACGTGTTCCGCTGGCAACCCTCTGAAGGAGAATTCAGTGTTAGAGCCAGGTTGTATCCTCCTTTGATTGATTAATGATAAACAACTATTGGTTATGGTTCCACTCCTGTTATTGATTATGATGATGAGTTATGTCTTCTCTGACTGACATATAGTTGCATATACTGGATTTTACGCTTGCATTTGTTTTGTTTCTTGCGTGTGCAGGTGTCTGATCACGGAGATCGTGAGGATTGTGATCTGCCGGAGCTAAGGAACGGGAGAGCTACTTTCTCTACAAGCGACAACGTTGGATTCCAGGTAATCCTTCATCGCTAGTTAGTTTATTTGCAATTAGGAACCTGCACTATAGCATGTGACGATCGTTGCTAGACCCGGTCTGGGCTAGTAGGGATTGCCTCTGTTCGCAGAGAGGATTTACTTCCACAAAAAATTGGCGACTCCGTTGGGGATCGTCTAGCTTTTTGTTGTTCTGCTTTGTAAGCTATAGACGGAGCCTGAAGTTAGCTAGATAGCCTTCGAAACGCTATTGCTCTGCATTAGCGAAGTAGATCAAAGTTGCTTTAGTCAATCTCCGGTTTAGTTTATGAACTGAACATTTGGAGTATTGTCTTGTCTTTTCGATTGTTTCTCGATTCTGCTTGCTTGATCGGCTCTTTTGGCTGACTCTTTTCGTGATTTTAGCTTTTGGTCAGCTTGATCATCACTGGTCTGCTTTTTAGAGTGCCTTTTTTTATTTTTCCATAGCAAACTCGGCTGACGCGCTTTTCAATGTGACAGTCGCGTCCACTGGCGCATGTTGTCAGAGTATTACTCGCGCCAATTCCATTCTGGCACTATTTTCAGCCTCACAGTCGCGCCAATCTTGTGAGGTACTAGGGTTTGCTCTGTTCTGAGCTTCCTAAGCTTGATCAGTGTGTTTGGTCTTGTTTTTTCGACTGCTTGAGTGTTCTGGAGCCTTGTTTGACTAGCGGTGACCTTCGTCCTTTGGTTGTTTGCCTGTTTCCATTGATTTCACATTCTAGCCCTAGGGCATCTAGGTGCTCTTGTGTGTCGAGCCTCCCTTGGAAGTTTTTGGTTTCTATTTGTTCAGTAAACCTTTTGATTGCTCCTCTACATTCATTTGGCGGTTGTTTACCATTTTATTGCATTATTTGAGTGTTTTTTCTCTTCTTCATTCGAATTTCGCTTTGTCTCGCTTTGGGCCTAGATTACATGGTCCATTTGAGTCTTTGGGATTCTCTTGGTTTTGAGGGACTGTTTTGTCAATTTGGAGATCTGATTGTGTGTTTGCATTGAGTGAAATTTGTTTGTTTTTCTCTTTCCTCATCACTTCTCAAATTTCTCTTTTCATTAGTTTTCATTTTGTTTAGTGCACTTTGCTATTAAACATTGAAAATACAAAAAATCTCTTTTGCTTTCGACTAGTTAGTGCAAATTAAAATCTTTTCGGTGTTATTAGTGATTAGTGACTTTGAGAGAAAAATTTTTGGTTTACATTAGCTGCATTAGAGACTTTGTAGGTTGTTCTCTGATCATTTAATTATTGTGTGAAAAGCTCTTAACTCTCTTATAATTAGCTTTCATCGAATGAAATGATATATTGTGGCATATAGTGTGCATTTAGGAGATTTCGAAACATAACACTCGCTAGGGCCTGAAAACTGAAACTTAATTGAAGATAAACACTAAAATTTATTCAATTTACACTAAGGCAGCATTGAAACATTAACGCAACATTTAGTGGTCTAGGCTAGAGACGTGTTTCGGCGTCTTTAAACCTAGTAGCTGTCGTTCGCATCTTGGCTTTAGATAGCACTAGTACGTACTTGTGCTCCCCGTACCGTCGAGTATATAAAGGGAGACCCCATTAGGTTTCTATCCTTTATCCATAGGAAGCTGAGTCTGCCGCCCTATACTCGTGATACACCGGACATAGCATTCGGGGAGATTGCCTGCACGTACGTTAAGTCCTTGGTTGATTTCTCTTTCATTTTGAAACCAAGGTGTATATTGCAGTTCACGGTTATTTGGTACACCCTTTGCCTAGTATTCCTGAGTAGTCATTTGATCTTTTCCGACTCTTTAAATTTGAAAGGATCACCAAGCGCTTGTCCTTTCACGCTTGCTTCAAAACTGAAAGAGATAGAGTCACCTTTCATCCGTTTCTCGACTCTTAAAACATGAAACGGTGAAGTTTCTAAGTTTCAATGTGGTAAAATAAATCACCCACGATCACACGCCCTGTTAGATTTTGCTTGTTGGCTGTTTGATTGTGTGTCTTGACTCTTTTTCAGCCCGTGTGTGTTCTTCTTGATCTTCTATCATTTTTGTCACAGTGGTGGAACCTTCTGTTTCGTCTACTGGTAGTCCATATACGGACGATTCATCAGAGTCTTCTCAGTCCTCTGATGAACCCCAGCAGCCCATCGTTTTCGAGTTTCTTGACGAGGGACCGGTTCTGTCTGAGCAGCCCTTTGGAGGACCAGTTGAGTTCAATTGGCCCTTTTCCGACCCTTGGTTTGGATTGGGAGTAGGGGAAGATTTCCCTCCTCTTACATCGGGTTCGCCTTTTATAGCTGTTGTTATTCCTCCTAGTCCTCGCCGTCTATTACGAGATCTAGCGGCAGGTTCAGATATGAGTGATTCTCCTAGTGAGGAAATCCCCATGTCTGGTGAAGATTACTAGTTATTCCCTCGACATTTATTTCCAAAAGGCAACCCTGAACCATCTGTTATGTCATCACCTGGTCCCTCATTACCAGTCGGGTATAGATCCTTGGGTCAGATTATTGCCGTCGTTGCCTCTATGGGGGTATCAGCTCCTTCTACGAGGCCGGTTGTTCCTTCATTGGGGATGTCTCCATGGACACCCGTTATGTCATCCCCTCAGGTTACTTATGTACCCTCCATGCCCACTGTTTGTGTGGCCGCATCTGCACCCGCTGTTACTACCCAGTCCGTAAGGACCACATCGCTTCCCGAAGACATCTATATAGCATCTGCTATGCCGGAGAACATCTCTCCAGAGGAGTATCGATTGTCCCTGCAATAATCGAACCCCGATATCGGACAGTCCTCTCAAGATCCTAACCACTTGTATTTTTCGCATTATGCACAGGATGGTACACCCGTGTACGTTTTTCCATATCAGTACGATGAGCACGGGAACCCTTTACGTTTACCTGCTCCTGAGGCTCAACTTCATGCTCAGGGTTTACCGTATAACCAAGCTGGACAACCTTTTAACCCGCAAGGACAACCTTTTCAAGGCCAACCTTCGGGCCAGCCTGGCTATCCTTATGACCCGCAGGGACAGCCCGTACAGGGCTACCCTCCGGGCCAGCAAGGGCCATTATACGGTCCGCAAGGACAGTATTACAACCCTTCCGGTCAACTCGTGCAGCCTCTCCTTGGAGTCCCACCTGGGCAACCTCAAGGACTCACAGGTCAACCGGGGTACCAACCTGGGCCGGTATATGGTCTTGGGGGGCAAGTCCAACCTTCTCAACCCATGCAACCTCAATATCCTCTTGGTCCCAACGTTGCACATCAGCCAGGACCATCTTATGGTCATGTTGCGGGTCAAACCGGTTATCAGCAACCACCTGGCTCCATTCCGCTACCAGGCCAACTGGCCCATCCGGCACAACCTGGTATCCCACCACCAGGCCAACCGGCCAATTCGACATAACCTGGTGTCCCTCCAACAGGCCAACCAGCCTATCCGGCACAACCTCGTGCTCCTCAACAGCTAGGACAACCTGCACAACTGGCACAACCTGTTTATCCGGGTCAACCTGTTCAACCAGGGCAGCATGCTCAGCCAAGTCAGCCTGTTCAGCCAAGCCAACCTACACATCCTGTCAACCCTTCCCAACAGCCAAATTATTCAATGCCGCAACCAAATCAACCGCTGCACCCTAATTATCAGGCTCAGTAGGGTCCCACCTATCAACAGCCCACTCGACCTCAAGGCGGTTACTATTCTCATGGTCAATACCGACCGAATTATAGCCAGCCCCAAGGTTCTAACTATTACTCTCAACAACCCGGCTACACCTATGCTCAGCAGCCAAATCCACATGCTGCTCATACGGGGCCGACATATAATCAAGGTCCTTACTCCGGTTATCAAGCCCCGTACGCTGGTTACCAGCAACCCAATCAGGCTGGTTATACGCCCTATACCCCCTACGGTCAGAATCCTGCTGGACAGAACCCATGGGAGCAAAGATATTCTCAACCAGCGTGGAGTACAGGTACTGGTCCTTATCGAGGGCCAGGCATGTCGTTCAATCCGCAATTTCCGTTCTTGGCTACCTTGGAATTACCGGATGTTTCGAAATTAACTAATGATCCGATTATGCACAATCCTTATTGGCCTCCGGTTCCGACCAAGGTACCCGACAATTGCCCAAAATTTGAGGGTAAAGCTGGAGAGGACCCCCAAGCTCACGTAATGACTTACCATCTTTGGTGTTCGTCCAACTCTTGGGTGAACGATTCGATTTGTCTGTGTCTCTTCCAGCGTACTCTTACTGGCGCTACTGCCAAGTGGTACATCGAATTACCCCGTGGCATCTTTCAAGATTTCAATACGTTAGCCATGGCTTTTCTGACTCACTTTCAGTTACCGTTCCATTACGAGGTCAGGACGCATCTCCTGACTTCGTTGAAGCAGGATAAAGCCACCCACATCTCGGATCACATTCATGAGTGGCGACGTCGTCGTAGACTGATCAAGTTTGATATTCCTGATCAGCGACTAACTCATTGGTTCACCACGTCCTTCGTTAACAAAATCGCCCAAGATATTGCTATGGGGGCATGTGTGACTGAAGAACAAGCCATAGCGCGTGCTCAGTATCTTGATCTGGTATACTCTCAGTCTGGCACGCTGTATGATATTTTGACTGATGCTCCACGCCCAGGAACCTCTAAAGCTCCACCTACCCCTGCGGTGGACGGTGTTATTGGTTCCGTATCTCAGAATTCTCGAAAATCTTCGAATGGGAAGCAGAAGTCCAATTCTTCCAATAATTATGCTCTTCCCGCCCCTCCAGATTCTGGCAAAACTGCGGAGGTGAACGCCGTTCAAGCTAATCCTACGGAAAAGGCCTCCAAAGGAAAAAAGAAGGGCAAAGGTAAATCCAAATCTGATGCTCCAAAGCCAGAGTCTTCCAAACATCGGATTGAGGATGGTTCTCAACGTAAACTGAAGTACCCCTGCCTTATTTGTGAAGGAGATCACTATACCAAGGATTGTCCCCGACGGTCCGAAATTAGTCAACTTCTCAAAGGCCCCAAAGGGACTCCGGCAGTTCTAAAAGAACCGTTCCCGTCTTAGCAGACCCAGATGGTTGAACAACCTTCACCATCTGCACCATTTGGGTCCCAAGTCTTTATGATGAATGGTGCTGCACCTATCTCCATTGCTACACGTTCGAAGGATTATGCTGGATCGCGCCAGGCAGCTGGGAAGGAAGTTGTGGATGGCCCACCTCCCCCACCTGTCTCCGGTCCATTGGAAATTGAGAAGTATACTGCTGAACCCATTGTAAGGCTGCCTTCTAAAGGTGTTCTACGAAGATCTTCCTACAACCCAAATGCCCGTGCCGCTCAACACTACAGTATTGTTGAGGATTTGGCACAGGCGCCTTCTGCTATGTCTGCATTGGAAGTTCTTCAAAGTTGCCCGTCACAATGGAAAGCTTTATTGTCTGCGATCGGTGGGATCGATCCCACTGATTCTAACCTTCTCAACTTCGACTTAGAAAATTTCACCACCCGACTCCCACATCAGATCGCTCTTGTTATTCAAGTCAGGATCAACGGTCTTAACATCCATAGGGCCGTTGTGGATGAAGGTGCTTCTACCTGTGTCATGTCATCCGCCTGCTGGAAGGCCATTGGCTCTCCAGCCCTTACATCCTCTCCCAATGCCTTAGAGGCATTCGATGGTCGGGAATATAAACCCCTGGGTGTTCTCGAGAGTTTATCGATTACTTTATAGGGAAAGACAGTCAACGTAGAAGTAGAAGTGGTTGACGCCAAGCTTAACTACAATATACTTCTCGGCCGCAGTTGGACTCACGCCATGCTATGCGTGCCATCCACCCTCTTTCGAATTCTTAAGTTCCCTCATGAGGGAAAAATCGTTATGGTGGATCAGTTGTCTTTCTTCACCTCCACCTCCGAGAACAACGTTCCTTACGTGGATTAGATCCCAAATCCCCCTGACAGTGTAGGACCCGGTCTCTTCAAAGACCCCGTCCTCATTGGTATTTTTCCTGCACCGCCACTGCACACCGCTCAAGTTAATATGATCTCTAGGTATGACGACCCATGGTTCATCCCTTCGCCTGAGCAGGTGTCTGATTTTGGAGAATCGATGCCCTTAACTCCAGTAGAGATTAATTACTATGAAATCGTTGCCGCATCTGATCCTCCCCCTCCTCAGCATGCTCCTTTGAGCATGGCTTTAGATGTCTACTCTCAATCCCCCTGGCTCGACGAGGCCGACTCGCCTGATCCTCTTAAGGAGACTTTCCCTCTTGATGAAGCCATTGTTGAAACCATGTCTCTTGAGGAGCTGCCTTGGAGCGATGGACATCATCGTTACTCCTTCATGCCCAGCCTGAGGGCAATGTCAGATTGTCTAGAGCGTTTTGCATCTCAGGTTCCCACTCCACCTCTCTAGACGCCCATATTGACTCATGAGGTCATTTCAGAGGGAAACCTGAGCAACATCATTCAAACTATTCCGATCGACATCTCCGTTAAACCAGGGATAGTTGAGAACATACACGTGGGGGTAACTTGTTCTCCTGATGAGATACAAGTTTATACTAATCTTTTTCGAGAATTCAGAGACGTGTTCGCTTGGTCCTATGAGGAAATTCCCGGGATTGATCCCAGCATAGTAGTGCACGAGATTCCTACCTATCTTGGTGCGAAACCCGTGCGCCAACGCCTACGCCCGGTCCATCCTCGCAAAGCCGCTGCCATTAAAGCAGAAGTTGAAAAACTTTTGAACGCGGGCTTCATTTACCCAATTCCCCTCACATAATGGGTTTCAAATATTGTCCCTGTAGATAAGAAACATGGCACTATAAGGGTCTGCATTGATTATCATGATATTAATCACGCCTGTCCTAAGGACAACTATCCTACTCCCTTCATTGATCAAATCATTGACGAATGTGCCGGGAGTGAGATTTATTCCCTAATGGACGGCTTTTCCGGGTATAATCAGATAAATATTCTACTTGCTGATCAACACATGACTGCATTCATTTGTTCGTGGGGTACCTTTTCTTATAAAAAACTCTCGTTCAGCTTGAAGAACGCTGGAGCTAATTTCCAGCGCGCTATGTCTTACGCATTCCACGACATATGCCATATCGTTTAGCCTTATCTGAACGATCTGCCAGCTCACTCAGCTCGGCGGGAGGACCACCCAGAACACCTCCGCCAGATTTTTCTTCATTGTCGACGCTATAATATCCGACTTAACCCTCATAAATGCGTCTTTTGCGTGGATTCTGGCCATATTTTTGGGTTCATAGTCTCCAAGGATGGGATTCGCCTCAACCCCCTAAAGTTCGAGGTCATTGTCAATCTCCCATCACCCTCCTCGTTATATCAATTGCAGAGTCTACAGGGAAAAGCTAACTTCCTACGACGCTTTATACCAAACTATGCGGAAGTGGCGAAATGATTCACTCATCTTTTAAAGTAGAACGTTCCCCTTCATTGGGACGACATTGCTCAACAATCCTTTGAGAAGCTTAAGACATTACTTTTTAATGCTCCGTTGCTTCGGCCTCCAAACTATCACCGTGATTTCACTCTATACTTGGCCGCCGCCTTTAGCACCATAGCTATGGTTCTAGTGTAGGATGACGATAATGGAAACGAACACGTTGTTTATTATCTATCACGAAATCTTCTCGACACATAAACGCGTTACGCTCACGTCGAGAAGCTAGCTTTAGCAGCTGTACAAGCTGTGCAGCGTTTTCGCCACTACATCCTGCTGTGTTCTGTAATCGTGGTTTCGGATTGCAACCCCATGACATATATTCTATATCGACAATTGCTGGGGGACAAATTCTCCAAATGGATCGTTATCCTTCAGGAGTTCGACTTAGAGTTTACCACTGCCAAGTCGACCAAATCACTGGTTTTTGCGGATCTCATTTTCTCCCTCTCGATAGACTCCACACCCTCTCACTCTGAAGATCATATCCCAGACGAAACCCTCTTCCTTATCAGCACCCGTGACCTGTGGTATGGCGATATTATTGTGTATCTTCAAATGTCAACGTTCCGCTCTGAGTTGAACAAAGATGCTCGACGTCGGATTCGGCATCAGTCTCAACCCTACTGTATTGTAGGAGATACTTTATACCGCGTTGGAGTAGATTCAATGCTCCGTCGGTGCTTGACACTGGAAGAGGCTGAACGAGTCTTAAATGACTGTCACGGTGGTGCCTGTGGCGGTCACATGTCTGGATATGCCACCGCCCAGAAGATTCTGCATGCGGGTTACTTCTGGCCGTCAATATTTAAAGACTGTATTGTCGCAGTCCGCAAATGTCATTCGTGCCAGGTTTTTAAGCGCAAGATGTGCACGCTATCTCTCCCATTGCATCCTGTCATTACTGTCGGCCCTTTTGCAAAATTGGGCGTAGATTTCATGTCGTGTAACCCTCATTCGGCTGGGGGGCATGCATATATAATCGTCGCTGTCGACTACTTTACTAAGTGGGCCGAAGCGATGCCTACACTAGCCGCTGACGGTAAGACAGTTGCCTAGTTCATTTTCAACCATATTATTGCATGTTTCGGGGTCCCTTAGGCCATTGTTACCGATCATGGTACTCACTTTCGAGATTACATGATGGCCGAGCTGACATCAAGATTGGGCTTACGACACGATAGCTCAACGCCATATTACCCCCAGGAAAATGGCTAGGTTGAGGCTGTGAAAAAGGTTTTGGTCACAATGCTTCAACGAACAGTTGGAATTCATAAGTCCAATTGGCACCTCCAATTGTTCTCAGCTCTATGGGCATACCGGACATCAGCAAAGAGTGCAACCGGATTCACACCATTCCAATTGGTGTATGGTCTGGAAGCAACTCTTCCGGTTGAGTGCGAAATTCCTTCCTTAAAGTTGGCTGTGGAGCTTTTACCTGACACTTCTCCTGAAGAAGAACGTCTCTTGTATTTGGAACGGTTGGATGAAACCCGCCGCTTGGCTTTCTTAGTCATTGAGGCACAGAAAAAGCGGGTCAAAGCGCGCTTTGATGAATCAGTCTCTCCACGTTCCTTTGTCGAAGGGGACCCTGTCCTCCTATATGACCAAGCGCATGACAAACTCGAGGCAGGAAAGCTCCAACCCATGTGGCATAGGCCCTACATAGTAAAACGAGTATTGAAGAATGGGGCTTATGAGCTCATTGATTATGAAGGAGTTCCGTTGGCGCAGCCTAGAAATGGGCTGTACCTTAAAAAATACTACGCTTGAAGTCATTTTTGGTGTGGTGTGTGTACATAGGTGTGTATATTCATTTGTGTGCATGTGTGGTGTGGTGTGCATGTAAGCATCTTTCTGCTGATCGGGTCTTCCTGATTGTGCATATGTATATTACTCCGTTTGTGGGTTTCGCGGATGGTGCCTCTCGCAGTACCAGGAATCCGTCTTCGGCAGCCTGGGTAATCTATGATCCTGCTAGTGAGTTGGTCAACCTGCAAGGTGTGTGTCTGGGTCCTGCTACAAATAATATCGCGGAATATAGTGCTGTATTGGAATTATCAACCGAGGCTGTGGACCTCAGCATTCATGAGTTACTTGTGTATCTAGACTTGCAACTTGTAGTATTACAACTTAACGAACATTATTCAGTAAGAAATCCATCCATTTTACGTCTGTATCTGCGTATTCGTCTACTGGAAAGAAATTTTGACTATATTACATATCAACACATACCCAGACATATGAATACATTAACAGATGAAGTAGCTAATTTGGTTCTAGATAGACATTTGCGCAATTTATAAATAAAAACATCATCACATGTAAAAAGATCCATCCAGAAATAGGTATGTATATATATATATATGTGTGTGTGTGTGTGTGTGTCGAAATGTTTACATAGTGTGCATCACATAAAATCAAAAAATATACATGTTCGTCTTAATACATCCAGAGACGACATGTCTCTCAAAAAATACATGCATGAAAGAAGCCCTAGGTGTCTAATCTGCATGGTGCTCGTGGTAACATGCTACCGCGCGCACTAAGCGTCTCAAAATTCGGTGGAGGCGACTAGGCACTCCCACCGTATGTCTCTGATACGCCATCGGGACATCTGCCAACCGGGCGTAGTCTGGAATCCCCCGGGCGATCCCCTCAAGGTTCTGGATCAACTCTCCTCCCTCGACACCCTCTTCCTAAGGATCAGCTACGGGCTGAGTTCTCCGTGCAATAGGAGACATGCCGGCAGGTCTCTCTGGGCCAACATCTGCATACATATAAAATTATTGTTAGAACAGACATGTATTACCAAAAAATCATAAAACATAAAAATCAAAACAAAAGAGAGCATCATACCCAACTCCTCATCCCAATCCTCCCCCTCCGGGAGTGGAAGATCGGGATCTTCGGTGAAATCGGTCCCAGCGTAGGGCCAGTCCTCGACCACGATCAACTGACGCCATAACCATCCAAAAAACTCAAGTCTCCAAGACATTTGTTGGCCTCCTCCTGACCTGGGCATAAGTGCTGCCCAGCGAGCCATCCTTGGCTCTCGTGGAATCGGCTTAGCAACTATGGCCCCTTGGCCCTGGAATATAGGTAGTCGTTCTAGGATGAATGACACCAAAATGGAACCGTATCCAAACTGCTTTAGTTTGACTTGCTTGCATCTCGTCAGCTGCCTCTTGATATTGGTTGTCACCACTGTAGCCCAATCAAACCATGTATGACTCATACACTCAGAGGCTAGTATGAGTTGGGCTTTGGTTGCCTCGTGTGGAGCTTGCGATCCCATAGCTCGTGTAATGGTGTGTAGCACTACTCTGAGTGCTAGATCCTCGACAGTGTGGATTTCCACCTTCCCGCTTCCTGATTCAGTCCGTGCCCTTGGGCACACCCTCGCCATTAATTGTTCCATATTTTCACCAGAAGGTCTGCTGCCTGTCAAGATGGGCACCGGACCTCTGCCCGACAGTCTGGTTATGAAATATACGTCGGAAACCTCAAGTTCCAACACTTGGTCCCGAAGCTTAAACACTTCTTCATTTTCATCCCATATACTGACCAAGTATTGTAGTAGCTTCGGTTGAGCTCGTAAGCAGGGTGTCAGGAAGAAATTTTTGAGTCCACAGTTCTTAAGTGCATTCATACAGGCTTCATTCTCCATAGCCAGTTCATACTCTTCCCCATGCTTCCTCTCCTTCCATTCGATAACCATTATGCCTGAGTAACCTGCATCAACATGATAAAAAAGCCTCGATTAGATCTCTGTTATGCTTGAAATTTCATCTGGATCGTTCGCAATTCAAAAATATAAAGCAGAAAATTGAGTTCCGCCGTTGGCGCGGCCCCTTTGTAAGCAAAAGGCCATTAGCGCGGGTCTGTGCCCGATACCCGTGCCAATGGGCAAAGCCCTAAAATTTTAAAAATTTTCCACAGAAGTCTAATCCGTAATGGAAATCTCTAAAAAATGGATCGAAATGGAGTTCAAGGAAGTGCCCCTTACCTGGAACAAATAGGAATCTGAATGATAGCCTGGATCAGTCACAGTCACCGTCAGAAGTTTGCACACAAATGGACCACTGTTGCTCTCCAATGAGGTAAATAGTAAAAGTAATTTTGTTTTTACCATTTGAGACTTATTTATAACTTTTTGAAATATAATTAGGTTTTAAAAGTCATTTTTTATTAATATTTTAATATATTTTTGTCAAAAATGGATTTTACACTTGCCTTTATGTGCAGCAACAGGTTTTTACGCAACTTAAACAGTGACACGAGTTGTATTTTATACTTTTTCGGACTCGGTAAATACACGAAAAAGTGATTTTGGAGTCATCTTTCAGCTCTTTTCTGACTCTCTAAACATGAAAATATTGCTGAGGCCCTTGTCGTTTCGATCTCGTTAAAGTGGCCACGAAACGACATCTACCCAGTATACGTTTACCCCTTTTTCGGGCTGGGATAGATTATTTACGAAAAAGGAATACCCTAGCCTATCGCGACTAGGAGGTTCTCTCGGATTTTGTTTTCTACCTTTTCGGGTCTGGGGGACTATTTACGAAAAGGGACCACTGGAGTTTACTTTTCCGCTGTCTTTTCAAACTTTCTAAACATGAAAAGACGCCGAGTTCTTCCTTTATCAAACTCGTTAAACCCTGGTGACATTGGATTGAGTCGTAATGACGGTAGCTGAGTTCCTCCTTCCTAGGGCTCGTTAAATGTACTAGGATGGACTTATATAGCAAGCATATGGTATCCTCTTCAAGCTTGTGTAAAAATAAAGAGGTACTCGCCAGAAATGGTGGGGAAAATGGAACCAACATCATTATCGTGTCGGCAGTATGTCGCTCTTGAACATGGCACTTGTCTGCATTCGTGTCGGGTTGGGGATATCTCATCTCATTTTTTCCACTTGCCTATGTGGGTTTGGGTGATCCATTTTGACCTCTCATCTGCTCTTTGCCTTGTCATCATGACCCTTGATCTTTTGATTTCAAATACTGCCGAATCCACTGTCGTGCCGCCGATATGTTCAAGAGAAGTTGACCTCTGCAAGTACCAACCTTCCTTTGATTCTCATCTGATCATGATTCACAAAGAAATTATGTTCCGCTGCCTCATGTCAATGATGTGGGAAACACTATGGCCCACCTTCAATCAAGGTCACTTCCTGTCGACTTCAGCTCATTATCCAGGAAGCTGATCTAGAAACTCCCTTCCGGTACCTTGGAGCCTGCATGCCTCAATGGCAGGTTCTTCGCGTTCGAAGTGAGGTTTTCATTATTGGCCTCCGATCGAGTGATTCTACGGGTGTTCGATGCTAGCTCATTGATTCACATGCCGTAGATTGTACCTATAGTACCTTGAGGGCCATTGTCATCATTGGTGGTACCTCTCGCGTCTGTTAACAACTTTCATCATTGGCTGGTAATTAGGCGATGTTCTCGCATCTTCGACTTCAGCTCACATATTCGCATGCTTGAACTTGTGCTTTGTTCGGGTCGAGATGGAGCACAATACCCTGGATTCCTGTCTATTATAATCCAGGCTGTGATTTTGTGGATTCTTATGGTTAGTTACATGACTCACTGATTGGATGGCTGCGACCATACCTAAGTCTATTTATCGATCCTCACTGCATGGCTGCGTCCATGCCCTGGATTTGGATTATTGTATACTCTATTATGGATGGCTGCGCCCATACCACGTATATATCATGTATCTGAGATATCAGTTGTATTTCTCTACGCAGGTTTTCCGATGGCGGTGTTTTCAGTTGGACACGTTCTCGTAAAGCATTTCACCCCTCTCTCTCTTTCGGGCCTCATGCTTTAGGGGGCATTTGTTACACAGCAATTTTTCACCGTCCCTACAATTCCCCATCCCGCACAATTGGAGGGCTCATTCCATGACCTGTGAGCAGTGGCATGACTTGAAACCACTTTCATGACATGCCTCTGAACATGAGCTTCCATTTCCTTGAAGACAACTCCTTGTGAAAAATCCTAAAAACACCCCTTTTTGCATTGGCGCGGGAAGCCAGTTCAGTACCCGCGCCAATGGGGGAAATCCTTCATATAGGGCGTGCCAATTGGCGCTCTGTCTCAGAGTCGCACTCGCGCCAGCCATTTTAAGGAGTGTTTTTTAAAATAAAATGGCAGAAATTTCATCCTAACCAATTCATAAACTGGTATCTAATTTGAGTTGGGAGGTTTGGCTCTGGATCTCCATGTAGAGGAAGTGGTTTGCCACCTCTCATAGAAGCTTCCTTGAGGATAGGGCCAATCCCATGATTATAGGGATCCCAACTCCCCTTCCTCCATCTATAAAAGCTTGCTCATCTCCTTTGCAAGCTAGTTCCCAAGAGCCATCAGAGCCTTATGCTGCAAGAGCCTTGATTCATTCCCTTAAGGCCAAATCCAAGCAAGGAGATTATTGTCGAGACATACAAAGAGAGAGGTTTGTCCCATTCCCGACAGGATTTTTCGAGACGTGTTCCGCTAGCGACCCCTCAAAGGAGAATTCAGCGTCAGAGCCAGGTTGTATCCTCCTTTGATTGATTAATGATAAGCGACTATTGGTTATGGTTCCACTTTTGTTGTTGATTATGATAATGAGTTATGTCTTCTCTGACTGACATAGAGTTGCATATACTGGATTTTACGCTTGCGTTTGTTGTATTTCTTGCGTGTGCAGGTGTTCGGTCATGGAGATCGTGAGGATCGTGATCTGCCAGAGCTAAGGAACGAGAGCACTACTTTCTCTATAAGCGACAGCGTTGGATTCCGGGTAAGCCTTCATCGCTAGTTGGTTTATTTGCAATTAGGAACCTGCACTATAGCGTGTGATGATTGTTGCTAGACCCGGTCTGGGCTAGTAGGGATCGCCTCTGTCCGCAGAGGGGATTTACCTCCACAACACACGCCTATAATCATGGAAAGGAGTAATGACATGATTTGAAATAATTGAAAAATAAGTGCCAAGTCATCGCACTGTGATTAACACTCCACAATATCATTAAATGACTAATACCTCATACTATGATTTCTACTTGACCTAATTTAGATAGTTATAGGTTAGCCGTATAGGTAAATTAACCATTCACTAATAATAATCCTCCTTGGCCAAACAATAATTAATGTTACTAAAAATAATAATCACGTTTATAGCATAGGGGTCTTCAATGATCTTCAAACATGAATGGTCCTTTCTTTTAAAATATTCTCTGCTGCTCATATATGCTTGAAGGATAACTGTCTTTACCTCTAAATTGAGATAACCAAAATCTCAGAGAAATAGCTGCACTTTTCATTGAGTTACCACCATGAACAGGTCCCTGAAGAAATAGAAACTCTTTTCACTGTGTGAGTAATATGACTTTCAATTTAGAGAAATAGATGCCCTCCATTACATCACTGTGTTGACAATGAAATTAAAACAGAGGTAGCTATTATACTTGACAGAGTGGTTCTGACTTTATTATCCAAATGATGAATAACCTTCGAAACTAACGTAAGTTAAAATAGTGATTTTAACTTATTTTATGAACCTAAAACACCAATGACACCTATTCACTTAAAAGTACTTTTATTTTGAGACTCTTTTGTCCATTATTGAAAATGACTCAAAGTTCGACATGGACTAGGACATTAGAAAAAAATTGAAAACAATGATACAATGGCGATTACACCATTAACATTTTCAGTGCCAATAGTGGCTCCTATTGGGGATGAAGTCCTCTCTGTGAGGCTTCAAGGACTTTAGAATCAATGCCTTAAAAACTCTTGAAACTCAGAAGACTTCTTGAAAATTAGGACTAGGACTGACTATTGACTGATTGGACTCAATACTGACCATATATACAGACATAAGTACCATTGGGAATGGAGTTTTCTTGACACATAACATCGGACATTTACAATGGAATGACTGAACTGACTTACATAAAAAATAATTTCTTAAGAAAATGAGCATTGACTGGGCCTCCAGTCAACTGATCATCATCCAGATGTTTGAGCAAAAAAGTAATTTTTTCCAAAACTTCAGCAATTCTAAATGGCCCAAACCATAAATTGTCAAACTTACCATGATTTCCATGGTCTTCTCTTCATTTGGGGAATTTTGAGGTCTAAAATGGGTCTTCTAAGGAAATTATAAAATAATAGTGGAAATAATAAAATAATATTTGATTACATCATCAAATTTCAGAGTGAAAAAAGGAAAAACTACTTTTCCAACTCGTATTTTCAACTTATCTCCCAAAGTTTTTACTTAAATTTTGAGCGGAAGTACTCATTGGATGAAAAATTTAATTCCTCATCCAAGGAGTACCCATTTTTTGTGTAGCAGGATCCATTGAAAGTGTGTAGCATGGGTACTCCTTGGATGAAGAATTATATTTTGCATCCAACAAGTACTCTCGCTCGAAATTTGAGTAAAAACTTTGGGAGATAAGTTGAAAATATGAGTTGAAAAAGTAGTTTTATTATTTTATTATTTTTAAAATATTTTTACCCTTTTATTTAAAAAATGGTGAATCATTCCCCATTGTTGACATCATCATCCTGAATCCTATTGGTTCTTATAAAGTTTATTTTTTTTGTACATTTTTCTTAGGAGGCCCATTTTAGACCTCAAAATTCCCGTAATGCTAACAACCCAACGCAACACCAAATCATTCTCCTGAAATACCTATTGATTTTCTCTTTTGTCAAAAAAAGATTTGACTTTAGTCTGCTACTTCTGTACTTTATCCATCAGTGATTATCTGATTTGGTGTGCCTATATCAACTGTAGTATTCTCCTTTGTATTGGATTTTCATCATCAACTTCATCTTGCAGGAACTTCATTACATGAAGAGCTAATTGCAAAGGCATTACAACATCAATACCATATACAAGCTGAATTAGAGACATTCTAATTGATTTTTTACCACTTACCCTATCTGCCCAAAGAGCATGTACTAGCTGAGTGTCCCAATTTCTCTTATTTTCAGGCAACATTTTCTTAATGATCTTCACCAAAATTTTATTGGATGACCCAGATAATCCATTACCTTGAGGGTAATAAGGTGTGGAATGAGTCAATTCAATTCCATATTGCTGACAAAAGCTGTACATATTATTAGACTTAAAGGCCATTGCATTAGCAATTACTAATTTTTGTGGACAATCAAATCTTGACATAATGTTTTCCAACATAAATTTGATAATTACCGTATCAGTAGCATTCCTATTTGGTACAACTTCAAATCATTTAGTAAAATAGTCTGTAGCTATAAGAATCCATCTATGTTGTCCTGATGAAGGTGATTGAATTTTACCGATGAAGTCTAACCCCCACTGTTGGAAAGGAACATCTGTTGAAATAGGAATAAGAGGTAATGGTAGAAATTTATGTTTACCAACAAATTTCTTACATTTGACACAACTCCTAACTTTGGAAAAAACATCAGAGAAAAGAGTTGGCCAGTAATAGCCAGCCCTTAAGATTTTGTTTGCAGTGGCTTTCCAATACAAATGCCCTCCACACACTCCTTCATGTATCTCTATCATAATATATTGGGATTCAACTGCATATGCACATCTTAATAAGAATCCAACAGGGTCCTTCCAGTAAATTTGGTCTTCCAAAATGCAATACTTCGCAACTCTCAATTTGAAATCTCTCCTTTTTGACTTCTCCATTGCGGTGGTGTCAGGTCTCTGTAATTTGCAAGTTTGGAAATACAAACTACAGAGGCAACATATGAACCACTTTGGGATTCTAGGATCTAGCCCTCCTGAATCGAGAGAGGGATCTCTCTATAAGTGTGTTTAAAGATGTGATCTTTAAGGCTTGAAATGTGATGTTAGGCTAGTTATGAAGAGTATGGGTTTTTGTTTTTTTTTTGTTTTTGGTTGGGCAAGGACATAATGAAGGTAAGGAAATTCCAATAGAGGGTGAAGGTGTATGCAAATGAAGGGATGATTCAGCTGATAGGATACGCAAAAAGCAGCTTCAAACCATTGGGCTATGGAGTCATAAGAGGATTTATTTGGACAACAAGGTTCAAGAGTGATCCATGGGGCAAGTCATCTATGTCAAAGGATCTCTTAAGTTGATTTTATGGAATGAAACATAATGGAAAATGGAGAACAAACAAATGAAGAACAAAGAGCAGCCTAAGATCAAGTAAGTACTTTGAAACTATCCTGCTTTGGCATGCACTTAAGGAAAAAACATGAAAGTAATCTAAGATCAGGTAAGCACTTTGAAACTAGCCTGCATTGATGTACTTTCAATAGAAAACATTTAAAACACTTAGAATAGCTTAAGATCACGTAAGGACTTTGAACCTATCTTGCTTTTAGCATATTCTATAGGAAAATACAGGTGATACACACAAAGAGTAGTCTAAGATCACGTAAGTGCTTTGAAACTAACCTGCTTTCAACGAACTCTCAAGGAACACTTTCAAAGGAGGAAAACATAGAAATAAAGCTTATCAGTGAGAGTAGGGTACTGTTAAGAGTAAATCCTAGCTCTATATTTGCTGTTCTTTATTAAAGAAAGTGGAAAAAATGGAAATATGAAGAGAAATAACAATTGATAATGAGAAAAACATCACCATCAACATAAATCAAGATCCTATAATTTAGCAGCTTGTATTTGATGTTCAAACCAGTTACAATCAACAAGCTCGGTGGATCTCTACAACTTCAAACTTCTCATTTCAGCTTATGTATCTTCAATTGCAAATAGTGCTTCAGCAACTTCAGAAAACTATTACATGCAATAGATATACAGAGACCAACCATTACAATGTGGTCCTCAAGGAGAATTTATCAGAAAATCTAGAAGTGGGAGAGTTTCTAAGGGTCAAGTATCATTAATTTCACAATCAATGCAATTCCTGGCCTTTGAGAACCAGGGAGGCATAAGGCAGGAATGCACTCAACCTATAACTCTGTTTCTACTTTTCGAGGCCTAATGGGAGAAAGATTGACTTGTGGACTGTTTTTTATCTTTAAAAAAATCTTTGCTGAAAATTAGAAGTAAGTTCCTTTGATTTGTATTAATTGTTCAACTATATTTAGAAAAAAATCTTCTGTTCTTGCAATAACTAGGCCTTCTTTGATTTCTGTGAGGCTGTAGGTGTCTTTTGGTAGTTGAAGAAGGTTGGCTTTTGGTGCTGGAGAGGGTTCAATTGGCCTCTGAGTGGCAGTGGTGGCTTTCTTGGACTAACATATGTCTTTGTCTTTTTCCTAAAACACTTTTAATTCACTTTTAGGTCTGTGTTTTAGGCTGAATTAGGCCTTGGTCTCTTTTCCGGTCTTCAACTATTTTTCTGTCCTTTAATCACTGGATTATGTTCTTAATCTTTGATAACAGGCTCTAATCCGTTCATTTCCTTCACTGATACACTTTGCCGCTTCCTTTTCTAATTTGTTTGTTGTGTCTATGCAGGTTCAATGGTGTGGTAGGGTTTGAATAGGTTTTGACACTGATGTTTAATGGAGACCGTGTTTAAAACCCCTTCTGATGCGTTCCCTGCAATATCTGACTCTACAAATGTCTTCCTGTGCTCTATTTTCCTTGTCTATGATCGTGAGACAGAGAGCGATTTTACACTATCTGAAACCTTGCAAAAGACAAAAAGACATTAAGGAAATCATTGGAGTGGAGGAGGATGGCTCTGGAGGCTCATGGAGAATGGTGGCGTGGGATGATAATGGTGGATGTGGTGAAGAAAACGATGGAAAACATTACAGAGTGATGAAAAATGAGCCTGATGGAGGTTGGGGGTGAGGAGGTTTTTGGACCGTTAGATTAGATCTAACAGTGGCAATATATGGTCCAGATTCGTTAATGAAGGTGTTTGGAAAGTGAATGAAGCAGGAGATGAATGGGGCGAAATTGTTTTAGGGTCGTCGGATTAGATTTGAACATGGAGATCAACGACTGATGTTGCACGATCAGATTGGTGAGGAGAATGAGTGATATGGCGTGAGAATAAGTCCAGACCGTTAGATCGGAAATATCTATGGTCAAGATTAAACGATAAAATATACGATGGAAGAGGGTGGTAAGTCAAAAAGAAACTAGTGGTATTCGTGCAGGTCCGAAGGTGGTAAGCTGTTTTCAGAAAATAAACGCGATTCCATACAATGCTCGACGTGTGGCAAAATAAAACCGCCCATTTCGCATTTTTTTGGGACGTTAACCTTCGGGCGCTGAAATTTTTCGAAACTCTTTTTTGACCGTCGGATCTGATGCTTTTGATTGGACGATGCGGATAAATCCCGATGGGGAGAGATGCACGGGGCGGGGGTCAAATCATTGAGTTGATTGTGGACCATAGATCTTGTGCAACGAATGGTTGTGATTTGATCTCGGGGTGACAAAGGAAATGCAAGGTAGGGAATCGGGCAGAGATCGGGCTTGATAGAAACCATTGGATCTTGTTCAATGGATGGTGGAGATCTGGGGGTGGCAGAGAATGTAGAATGGAATAGGCGGGGTGTGTAATAGAGAGGCGCCCGAGGACTGTTGATCTCCGAAGATCAACGGTTCTTATTCGTTTAGATCATAACCATCAAGGACAATGAAACCAAAGGGGAAAAGGAGTTGCGATGGGGTTTATGGGTTTATAGGCCCCTATTTATACTACTTAGGTCTCATGGGAGGGGGGCTGAAACACATAAGCCCTCAGGGGATTAACTTTCCAATAGGGAAGAAAAATGTTTTATAAGCGTTTTAAAAAGATTTTCGGAGTTTTTCAGTGGAGGATAGCTCTTTCTAAGTGCTCGGTCGTAGGCTAAGGTTGCATGAGGAGAAGTGCTGTAGCATATAAGCCCTCGGGGGCTAAGACCTGATATAATGAAAAAAATGGATTTTTAGGCCAATTTTAGTGCTTTTAGGCCAAATGAGGGGTTCCGGTAAGTGGGAAAAGGGATTTTTAAACCCGATAGAGGGTAATATGAGGCTTAAAAAGGTTTTTAGGAGGGAATGGAGGGTTAGTGAGGGGATTTTGTGGGATTTTGAAAGGGGGAAAGGTGATGAAAAATGGGAATTTGGAGGGGATAAAATAGGGAAAATGGAGGCCTTTTTTAGCATTTTCTTTCAAAATCAGTGACGGCTTCTTCAAAGGGAAAAAGACATGAAGGCTTCAAGAGTGATATGTTTTCAATGAAAATGTTCCTATTGAAGACTTAGAAACCATTTAGCCACCTGTTTGCTATGCCAAAATTTTATAGGTGGCTAACAAGGGGGACAATTGAAATTTAACAAAAAGTATACTATATCCGTGTACGAATCTGAATGAAATATTTAGGATAATTAGAAATAGCTTCTCCATCTTCTCCTTCAGCTGCCTCTACATTCATATTTAAAGCCTTGTAGTTAGATTCAACCATCAAGTGATCCAAGCCTTGACCTTTATCAATTTAGTTGGTCTGATCTCAATATCAAATTCCAGAATTTTGGTCAGCCATCGTCCCCTTCTGCCATCTGTATCTAGCTGTAGCAACACATCTTTAACAATGATATTGGGCACAAAAGCAACTATTTTTGAATGCAACACATAAAATCGAAAAGACTTCAAGGCCTTAACTACTTCACATGCTTGTTTTTTAGTAAGGTTGTACTTTAATTCAACATCCCTTAAAGCACGACTTAAAAATGAAATAGGTTGCTCTAAAACTTATTTTTTCTTCTGTAGCAAGACATCTGCAATTGTTTCTTCTGAAGCATATGAAAAAATTAGAAAATATTTTTCAAAGTTAGGACTAATCAAAACTGGAGCTTCAGTCAAGGCAGAGTTGATTTATGATTGATGAAAATGAATTTTTTGCTTCATCTCGCCATTTAAATTCTGCATCTTTTTTCAACAAGACATTTATGTGTTTGATCAACTCTGCAAAGTTAGGAACAAAGCGCCTCAGAAAATTGATTTTCCCTAAAAGTGACTGCAATTATTTTTTATTCCTTGGCAAACCAATCTTCTGAATAGCTTCTACTCTTTCCGGATCAATACATATGCCACTTTATGTTACAATATGTCCCAATAATTTCCCTTCTTGGACAACAAAGAATGAATTTTTTGGGTTCAAGGACAAACCAAACTTTCTACATTTGTCAAAAACTTGTTTCAAATGTTTCAAGTGGTCTTCAACATATTTTGAATAGACTGTGATGTCATCCAAATAGATGACTACAAATATGTCTTTTTCTCTCGCAAAGGAAATATACATTGCTCGTTGAAACATTGCGCCTGCATTCATCAGAGCAAATGGAATTTTTTTGTACATGGATGTATCCCAGGGTGTGGTAAATGTTGTCTTTTATCTGTCTTGCCTGTTAAGTGAAATCTGATTATAGCCTGAAAATCCATCAATCATTGACAACCTTTTGGATCCTACAACTTTCTGCAAAATATAATCCATCTTGGGCAGTGGATAGTTATCTTTCAATAAACACCAGTTCAGGTTGTGAAAATCGACACAAATACTTATCTCTCCATTCTTTTTCCGAACCGAGACTATATTAGCTACCCAGTTAAAAAATATCAAAGGCACAATTATTTTTTCTTCCCATAATTTTCTGATTTCTTTCTCAATGAGTGGGAGCAACATGGGATTAATATGTCTGAATTTTTGTGCTATAGGCTTTGCATCTGCTTTCAAAGGAATCTTGTGCTCCATTATTCTTTTATCATAAGCTTTCAACTCATTATAAGACCATGCAAAAATATCAGCAAATTATTTCAGCAACTTGATATATTTTGTTTCGGTTTCAAGAGAAAGGAATTTGGATACATTGACTAATTTTGGATGATCTTTTGTGCCAATGTTACATTCTATTGTACTCTACCCATCAAATTTACTTCCAGGCTTGAGAAAAACATCATTATTGTCAAAAAATATTTCCAAAATAACTAGGCCTTTAGGAATATAGTTAGTTTTCAAATCTATAATGTTATTCCCAGCCATGGTTTTCTTAAAAGGCCTGCTATTTTGATTTTCAACAATGTCCTACTCATCATTAATTTGTATGTCTATAAACTCTTCAATACACTCTAAACATTTCTGAATTTCCTTGTCATCCTCAAATACTTGCCAGTATTTGATGTTATCAGGAATTGAAGGCCTATTTTTGATCTGAACATCATAGGTTGCCTTGACATCTAGAGGAACTTTGAAATTACAAGCAACAATAGCTAGTGAATCAACCATTTGATTTTCATCTCTAGTGACAAAATTTATATTAAATGCTAAAAAATAATGTTCAATCAAGTCCCAGACTTCATTCCTATAATTTTTCAACTTGGAAATTTTCACTTTGTAGTTGTTTCTCACCTGTCTTATCACCAACTATGAATCATCAAAATAAATTAGTTTCTCTGCTCCCAAATCTTTCGTTGCCTTCATACCCAGCACAAGTGCCTCATATTCAGAATGTTGTTAGTGGTAGAAAATTGCAGTTTATATGATATAGTTACCCTTTGCTGAATAGGAGAAAAGAGGACTACACCAGCTCGTGATCCTTCTCTTGATGTGGCTCCATCAAAGTACAATTTCCAGATCTGTCCTTCCTCTAAATGTTGCTCATTGGTACCTTGAAAGTGTTGTTTTTCACTTATTTCAGGATGGAAATTTTTATCATCAACAACAAGGTGTAGTATTGATGACCCCAATTCCATTTCTTCAACATATATGGGATGGTTTGAAGGATTATACTGATCACTAATGATGTAGGCCATTTGGGTTTCCCTATATAGCCTTCTGAATTCCCCTCTAAACAATGGGATGGTGGCATATGACATGTCCATCTGAAGGGTACCTCCCAATTTTTTAGACCAAGATCTGGAAAGTAGCATCCCAAATATAGAAGGAATGTCCACAACTACAATGTCCGTCACTAAGATTTTCAGAGGTAGTTGGGTAAGAGAAATAACCAAGTCCTTAATTACACCTAAGCACTTGAATTTTTTGGAATCAAATGTGTAGAGGTCATGGTATTGATTGGTGATCTCTAAACCCAATTCATCCATCACTTTCTTTAACATGAGATTGTGAGAAGCCCCAGAATCTAACAAAAAATTATCCAGCAATTTTTCATGTATATTGAGTGACAGGTAGAAAGGTGGCAAGTTTTCATCATTTTGGTCTTGGACATGACAACCTAGATAAATAATGGGATGTTCATCCTCAAGGTTGTTTGAATAAGGAGCGAGAGGTGGCTGTAGTAGACTTTTAAAAGACTCTTTATATGCTGGATTTTTCAACAATTCCAGAAGTGGGATTGGAGCTTTTATTTTATTCAATTTAGTTTTGAAACTGAAATAAATTGGAACTAATTCCTTATTTTCTATAGTGATTTTGACAATCGGGGAAAATTTTTGAAGTGGAGGAACCTCATTGACTTTGGCCTTCTTCTTGGCAATATGTTTCTCTAAATCTGATTTTTGTTGAGGTTGTTGAATAGAGCCTTTAGACCTCAAAGGATAATTTCTGTTTTGAGCTTCTTGCTATTTTTTATCATTTTGTGCATAAATTTGGACATTCTCATCATCTGAAAACAAATAAATCCTTGACTGGTTTTCATATTCTTGTAAAGTCAAGCAAGTTGATTGTGAGGTTTCTCCTAAAAGGTTTATTTCTTCATTTTCGTTCTCATGTTCTTGTTGCTCTTCTTCAGCAAAATTATTCAAAGGAGGTTGAACATTTTGATCATCAATATTCCTCCTTGGGCCCTGCAGGATTTTTTGAGGTTGAAAAGGCCTCCTAAAGGGAGCCTGATTTCTATTGGCTTCATTTTGATTGGCTCTAGCAGCTAGTTTGTTTTCTAGCTCTAATTTTGTCATCTTAGAGCCAAGTTCCTTGATAAAATTGGAAATTTTCTCAATCTTTTCTTCTGATGTAAAAGACTTATAAGAATAATGATTTTCTTCTTTCATCTTCTTTTTTGTCTTTTGCTGCCTTTTCTTCCTCCATTTTCAATTTATTAGAGGCCATGAGATTAGATTGCACTCCAATTGTAGCCTCTTGCATATCCTTCAATGTCTGTGCTTTCTCATCCCTTAACCATAAAGAAAACTTAGAATCTAGATTATTTTCAAAAGTTATCATAGTTATAGTCTCAAGAGGCTTAATTTCTTTGGGAATTTTCTGATAAATCTTATTAAACCCCTTGGTAAAATCAGCCAATGATTCATTTGGTTTCTTCTTCAGAGTTCCAAATTTTGTAAGATAATAGACATAGTCTTTCCTATCACCCCATTGCTTCACAAATATTTCTTCCAATTCAACAATTCCTGTTATTGAGTTTGGTGGAAAACTCCTAAACCTTTTACGAGCTTCACCATCCAAGCTCTAAACAAAGAGTCTTGACCAGACATCTTCATGTTCGACATTCTGGTTGTCAGCATAACTATAGAAAGCCACCAAATGTTCCTCAGCAGAAGCTCCTTCTCCCTCCCTGGTATATTTTGGAAGATATTTCAAGTAATATCCTTGAGAGAGTGGATGCAAAGGTTGAGGAAGAGAAAGTGGTTCATATCTTGCAGCCACTATCTGCTGCATCCTTGTAAGGGTAGGTTGATCCATATTTTGCTGATGTACAGTTGATGTATGACCAGTTGATATAGCTCTTTGGGAAATAGGAATTACAATTTGTGGATTCTGAATCTGATTTAGGACAACAAAAAATTGGAAATATTGAGTTGATTCTTCAGGCCGGGGGACTGAAAATAGTGGATTCTCAAAGAGATGAACAAAGGATGTGTTGACTTCACCTTAAACAAAAGAATCAGATTAAAAAATTGTCTCTTGAGGGGATGAGGTTAATTTAAATTTATTTTGCTGAGCTACGAAGTCAGATAAGTTGAATGTGAGGGCTTCAGGAACACTCTCTTCTAGTGGATGACCCAACAACTGGATTTATAGACAAAGGAAAATATTAATGCTGAGGAGTGATGAAAGACTGGTATCTAGGATGAGTTTGGAGGAAATTTAAAATGGTCTTAAAATATTCTTCAGTCAAAACATCCCTATCAAGAAAAGGTGCAATTGCCAATACTTGCTCTAACTCCCCTTCAGTTAGCACAAACTCTTCTGTTTCCTTATTAACACTTAATAACTCTATTTTTTCCTCTTTGAATGAAATAGTACTTATTTCAGATTTACTAATTTCAGATTTAACAATTGAGGAATGAGAAAAACTTTCAGCTGAGATTAGGTTAACAATATCTACTTTTTCTTCTAGGGAAGCAACTTCAATTTTAGATTTTTTAGCAAGATCTTTTGAAACTAAAACTTATTTTGAGTCTAAAGCAGATGGGGGAACCTTTTTCTTTCGAATGCATTTTTTTTGTACCTTCTTCACTGGCTAAGATGTGGCCTCAACTAATCTCTGTTTTCCTTTTGCATCTTTAATGATCTTCTTTGGGTCTGCAACTGGGGTCACAATAGGTGATCTCTGATTTCTCCTTGTAGTTGGAGGTCTTGAAGCTCCTTTTCCTCTCTATGGAGTCTCAAGGTGAAATAATTTGTTGTCTTCTTCAAGTCATCAATTCTTATTCACCATTAAAAATTGACATTCAATAATTCAAAACAAGAGAAATTAGGAGAATACTTCGTTTCAAGGTCTTCGTCTCTCGGCAGACGCACCAAAATATGTTAGCACTGGAATCAACACTTGGACTACTTCAAGTGCCTAACCAGACACATCCTAAACTCTAAGGAAATTTAATGATTTGTTTTATGGGATTGGTAGGTGGTTTAAACTCTCATCCACTGAAAAGCGATTTCAGGCAAATCCACAGTTCTAATAATGAGGTTATTGGAGGCTGATGTAGTAGCAAGGAGTGAGTTTGTAGCCTATGAGGAGAAGAAAATGTAAAATGAGAGAAGAAACAATAGGTATTCAAAGCAGCAATCTACTGCATTTAGTAGAGATTAACACAAGTAGCAGTTTAGCAACATTTCATCAAGAGAAAGCTATTTCTAGTCTTACAATATTCTCATTGAAATATTATGAATGATAACTATCATGAGTGATGCTCTTTTCACTGTTATAATATATATTTTACCAAGAAGCCTCACTGTGTGAGACTAAAAAAATTTGATAAAACACATGAACATGTCAAGAGACTGATAAAAACACACAAAAACATGAGGGATTGCAAACTAGAACTGAAGAAAATAAGATATGGAAACACAAGTAAAATTGATAATACACACATCAAATTGGTAATAAGTCCTTCGAAGTTTCTTTCCATTTCATTCACTAAAAGGAAAACTGATCATATGAGTCAAGATTCTAAAACCACCAACCTTTACTTCATATCAGTTTTGCATATATATACAAAAATATGATACTGTCATCTCCACAAAAGAAGTAAATTTGTTCCAAAAGTTTTTACAATCTCGTGCAAGAGATGAAGCTTATCCCTAAACTTAAATACAAAGCGCTATATTAAAAATAATATAGACATCATTAAGGCTAAAAATCTGAAGTGGTTGTATGACGTGGCAGTCTATTTGAAGACCACTCTTATATCCTGGTGCAACCAATCTTCACAAAAAGTGTAAAAACAATGAGAGTGACATGTGGCTGTTCTCCTATAAACATGCAAAACAAAACCCTAGCATTTCGTAGGAGACTTGATACATGACACTTGGCAGCATCCATTGCAATTGAAAACTCCTCCACTTCACTTGATCTAATGTCACCATCATGATAACAAACCAAAAATCAGTCCCTTTTCATCACATGCTAGTATTCAAAAATAATTTCTACCTTCGCAGAAAAAGTAGCAATATCCGAAAACATGGAACATTAACCCAAAGAGTTTCTCTAAGGTATCCTTGTTCCTTCTTTCATCAGAGGTCCAGAATAAAGGAAAAAATCATGATGGCCTCTTCTTTAGTCACCCTCTTACCTGACCTTTTTCTCTGTGCTTGACTCTTTGACTGAGTATTTTTCTTCTTTTTGATTTTGTCTTCTGGGCTCTCCTCAATGTTGATAATTTCATCTCTTAATGTAGGATTGGAAATCAATTTGTTGTTCAACCTGAGTTTATTTTTAGGCCTAGTATGAGGTCTCATGATATAGGGATTTAGGATGAATTTGGACCTCTTACCTCCATGCATGAATCTACTAGACTCTCCTTCCTCATCTTTTGATTTTGTGTACTCAGGGTCACTACTATCTTCATAGGAGGAATAGGAGTGTATCATATTTTTCTTTCTCTTCTTGATCGAAGAGCCAATGAAAGAAACTAATTGAGCCAAAGTGGGCTCTTCTTCTATGGCAGGCTCTAACATTTTCTGTTTGCCCTTCTTAAGAGAAAGAAAAACTTGTGAGAGAGTGGACTCTATGAGAGAAGTACCACTACTTGGTTGTGCTTGATGAGATGTTTTAGGAACATGGCTTGAAATTTTCACACCAGGGTTGAATTCCATTGGTGACAAAACATGCTTAGATGCTAGAAGTCCAGGGTAGACTTCCACTGGTTCTTCTACCATGAAGAGCTTCTTCTTAGGTTGGCTAATTGAAGAGGAGGCTATTTTCTCCTTGTCCTTGGACATAGATTTTTTAGGAGACATAACATTTTTCTGTTGCAGTTTCTTCTTGTATTCTTCAATGAAAGACCTTAGGGTTTGAGGTTCCCTAGGTGAACTGCTGACATGAACTTCATTAACTGGTGGTACTGCTAGCATATGCATAGGATTTGCAGCCTTCCTAGTCGAGCTTCTAGTTGGCCTTTTGACTGAGATGGAGGGAGGGTTAACTTGGCAGAAGACCGATGAATGTACAAAGTTAGGTGGTGAACTGTGTGAAACAGAGGCTGCACTAATTTTCTCATGGGTGTCTCTTTTCTTGGGCCTCCCTACCCTTCTCCTGGAATTTATGCTACCAAACCCTTCTTCTCTCAGAAAATTATCCCAAGTAGTTTTATTATTTCTAAGATGATAGACAATTAGAATTTAATCAACCCCCTATGATACAAATTGTGAAAAGAGTAATTTGGGATTTTCTGTAGCTTTAGGGACATTTTGAGCATATATTTATATAGAAAATATTGTAGGTTCATAGGTTTATCTCCTGAATGTGAGAAAGGAATCTTAACTGATAACGATGGACAGAGGAAAACCTACCCTCTCATGTAACGTATTTTTGGACTATAGTGATCACATGCTGCCACTCGGCCTTAAAAAAAGAAATGTGTGCAGTTGGATTCCACTTAACATTAACATGTTCAGGCTTAAGGTAGAGACTTAATTCTGTGGGCAACTTTTTGTTTTTGAACTAACGTTCACCAGTTGTAGAGGTTTGGGTAGCACGAGCTATGATGGTTTCAGAGATGTTGAATGTATTGCTGCTTAGCTTAACCTTTTCACCATCGAAGCTCTCAGAAAAAGCCTAAGGTAAATCCACATTCTCCCCAGAAAATTTTTGTAGAAATTTATACAAGCCAACGGATTTGAAATGTGGTTTAGCCCTAGCATCAACGAATCTAGTGTTTGTTGGCTCTGACCTGTTGACATTACAACCTTTCCCCATTCTTCCAACAGCTAGACTGCTCATAAACACAATTGTTCAATTCTGATTGCAATACCCTCCATGAAGCCCTGGTTTTCCTGCTTTGAAGAACTAAAACTACTTGCTAGAGAAATGAATTATGTTTACTTGTAGCCTACACAGAGGACTTAGGTTGAGTGAACACCAAGCTCTCTCCTTAGATTTTTTGCTGGTAATCATGGCAAGGATTAATGGCATGCTTTGAAATAATTCAAAAACGAGCGCCAAGTCATCCCACTAAGATTAACACTCCACAATATCATTAAATGACTTATACCTCGTACTATGATTTATGCTTGACCTAAGTGAGGTAGCTACAGGTTAGCTGCATAGGTAAATTAACCATTCACTAATAATAATCCTCCTAGGCCAAACAATAATTAATCTTACTTAATTGAATAAGCATGTTTATGGCATAGGGGTCTTCAATGATCTTCGAACATGAATGGTCCTTGCTTTTAAAATATTCTCTCCTGCTCCTATATGCTTGAATAATAACTATATTTACCTCTGAATTGAGATAACCAAAATCTCAGCGAAATAACTACAATTTTCACTGAGTTACCACTATGAACAGGTCCCTGAAGAAATAACAGCTCTTTTCACTGTGTGAGTGATATGACTTTCAATTTAGAGAAATAACTTCCCTCCATTGCATCACTGTGTTGACAATGAAATTAAAATAGAGGTAGCTATTATCCCTGACAGAGTGGTTGACTTTATTTCCCAAACGACGAATAGCCTTCGACACTAACATAAGTTAAAATAGTGATTTTAAATTATTTTATGAACCTAAAACACTCATGACACCTATTCACTTAAAAGTACTTTGATTTTGAGACTCTTTTACCTTGATTGAAAATGACTCAAAGTTCGACATGAACGAGGACATTAGAAAAAAATTGAAAAAAATGATACAATGGCGATTACACCATTAACATTTTCAGTGCTAACAATAGTGAAAACAACATTTCGCAGGGGGTGTAGGCCGGTAAGCGGTAAGGAGTGGGGGGTGCAAAATTATTTGAGTGCGACACGTAGCAGGCGTGGTGGTTTGGAAAACCGTCCATTTTGGACCACCTCCCCTTAATGTTAACGTTCGGAGGATGAGGGGGGGCGGAAATGAATGTGAGTCGTCGGATGAGATGGAGAGGGTAGAGATGGGATGAAAGATGGTGGGAGTTTAGCAGTGATGCGATAGGTGAGTGGATGGTGGGGTCGGTGGATTAAATGAAGAGCGAGGTATAGTTTTGGGACTTAGGATATGGGGGATATGACATAAATATGTCAACTGTATTTAATCCAGAAACTTAGGTTAGAAATTTTTACCCTTTGACCAAGGAATACATGAAATTATTAGGATTAACCTTTGGAATAAATTTCATATTTCCTCCATAATTTCTTCTTTCGCTCCTACGTATCCATTTCACTAATCTAACATTTTTGCATTCTTTTGTAGGGTGCACTCAGACTTGCAGACTAAATTTATTTTTCTTTAAAACTCTAACCTAAATCTATCCTTATTTCTTCCATTGACTTAGTTTAAACTATTGAGTCAATTTTATTTCTACCTAACTACTGATCTGCCAAGTTTAAACCGTTTGGGAAATCCTTTCTAACCTATCAATATAAATTTAAAATTGTGCAATCATGCTTAAACTGTATGATTGAACAAACTAAGCTAATCATTAGTGGCACTTTGATTTGCAACACTTTCAGTACTATTCTTTTTGGGGTTTTTTTTCTTTTTCTTTTTTTCTCTTTTTTTTTCAATATACCCTCTTTTCTTTTCTTTTTTCATATTTTTTCTTTGGAAGTCATTTGAATATTGAAATTCATACTCAATATGCTATTGAAACTCATGAAATACTCAATCACTTTGAGATCCTATAATTTATAGGACTCTAACAGTGGCTCGAGCCAGGGATGACACTTCTCCAAGTGAAGTGTCAAGAACCTAAGACTAGCAGCCTTGAATGATCCATTTTCTGCAAAAACTTAATTTGATTTCTTTTTTCTATTTTATTGACAGCTCATCAAACCAGGCTTAGGGCCTTCTCCATGGACTTCAACCTTGGTTAATGAATTATTCAAATCATAAGCTATAAAACTGTGGCATTTACAATGATGAAAGACCAACCTGTATTTCTAAGAGAAATAATGTTTTAGCATCCTGCCATTGACAGGACCTCTAGGTATCTCTGTTCCATCCAAATCTTTTAGGAAATATGCATTGTTTCCTCTGAAAGCATCAATAATGTAAGGCCCTTGCCAAATGTTTTCAAAATTTCCATGTTTTACTTCGTCTTCTCTTCTACAATCCCATTTCAAAACTTTGTCTCCTAAATTAAAATCATAAACCTTTGTTCTTTTATCATAAATATTCTTGATATTTTCTTGAATTTATTGAGTTCTGTTACAAACTTCCTCTCTGGACTGCTGGAACCGGATGGTTTGATTGATCCTTCTCTTTATATCATTTGGTGCATCTTGTATTTCCTAAATGATCTTCATGACTGGAACTCCTAAAGAGGAAGGGAAAACTGCATCCATGCAATATAATAATTGGTATGGAGACATGCCAATTGATTTTTTGGTAGTAAGTCTATCAACCCAAAGTGCATTGATCAACTTGTTATGCCATCATTTCTTGCTATCTTACAAGAGCTTTTCAATGAAATTCACCAAAATTTTGTTTGAAGGTTTAGCCAATCCATTACCTTGAGGGTAAAAGGCTATTGAATGCCCTAGATTTATATGACACATATGACAGAAATCAACCATTTACTTGGAACTGAAGGATGCAACATTATAAGTGATGATTTTTCTAGGACAACCAAATCTAGAAAGGGTATTGGTTTCAAGTAATTTAATAATGACACAATCAGTGACATTTCTAGAAGGAGTGGCTTCTATCCATTTGGTAAAGTAGTATGTGGCAGTAAGAATCCATTTGTGTTGGGCAGAGGATGGTGGGTGAATTTCTCCAATGAAATCTAATCCCCATTGTTGGAAAGGGCTCTCAACAGAAATAGGCTTTAAGGGCAAGGGTAACAACTTTCTCTTACCTTCAAAAATTTGGCATTTGTGGCAGGCAGTTACCATCTTGTGGATGTCAGGAAAAAGGGTAGGCCAGTAGAAACTAGCCCTCAAGATCTTATTAGTAGTGGTTTTACAATAAATATGGTCACCAAAGTCACCTTCATGAAATTCCTGCATAACTTTATCTGTATCATCCTTTAGCAAAAATTTGAGTAAAATACCTCCAACATCTTTCCAATACAAAACATTTTCTAAAATGTAGTATTTGACAACTTTCAACTTTATAAATCTTGCTTTAGTTTTGGAAAAACTAGGAGCAGCATTCAAATTAAACAAAACATACAATATATCTGCATACCAGGGAGAATTTAGGAATTCTTCATCAATTTTTGGAGTCATCAGTTCCTCTTGATCATCCAATGAATGAACCATGTTGATGTCTAGTGCATGAAAATTTGATTCAACCATCAATTTGGATAATCCTTGCCCTTTAATCAATTTCGTAGGCTTAATTTCCACATCATATTCCAAAATAAAAAATAAAAAATCCATTTGCCTCTTTTTCCATCAAGGCCATTCTGTGTTAAAGTGTCTTTGACTATTGCATTGGGCACGTAAGCAATCATATGTGAATGTATAATGTAAACTCTGAAACCCTTTAATGCTTTGACCAGAGCATGTTAGCTCTCTGTAATTTGTAAGATTGGCAAGAAAAAATGACAGAGGAAAACATCCAGCCACTTTGGAGTCTAGGACCTAGCCTTCCTAGACTCAGAGAGGGCTCTCTCTGTTCTTTATGATTTATGATTTAGCTTGATGAATATAATTGTTGATATTAAGCTAGTTATAGAGATTATGAGAGCTGTTGGTGTTGATTGGTTGGGTGGTTGGACATAAAGAGTTGTGAAGCTTAATCCATTGGGCTATGGTGTCATAAGAGGTTGAATTGTGCATCAAAATTTTCAAGGGTCATTCACAAGGTAAGCTAACTATGCAGACTGGATCTTACTGGTAGTGTGAATATGATATGAAGGAAAGCAGTGAGATGAGTAATAGCTAAAGAGTAGTTAAGAATTATTTAACTATACTTCAGAGGAAAACATTAAGATAAAAAAAAAATAGAATTAAGGTTCTCTCTCAACAAATATTAATCTAAAACTTTTGTTTTTTAATCAGAGAAACTGATGCACATCATGAAAATATAGAGGAAAACATTAACACAGAAGAAATAACATCACTATTAACATATCCCATCACAAAAGATCAAAGATAAGTCCCAAAGGTAAAAGTTTAAACTGCCGAAGTGCGATGTGCGATGATGGTGGGACCTGATCGAAGTACGTACATCACAAATGTTAAAGGACAAAGTGCTAAGGAAAATGGTAAGAATGGCGATATCAGGGTGGATGCGATGCATTCCAAAACCAAGATTTAAGCATTTTCAGGTATGGGTGAGCGATTTTTTACGTTATTTTGTGTGTAAAATAGGTCAAGTCGGGCATATGAGGAAAAAATGACAAGGGGAAAAAGGTAGGGCGAGGCTAAACATCATAAAGAAAAAGACAAAAAAGGTCAAGCCGAGCATTGATGTAGAGAGATAACGGCACAAACTAACAGGGCAACAAAGCACATCAACACCAGCATCAATAAATGAAAGTAGTCAATGCTGCACCAGACTTAATTACCCAACACCGATCTTTTGAAAAGCAAGACCATATGTCAGAGCCATTAAAGGGTTTAGATCCATAAAGATTTTCTCAAACTTAATTTTACAAATGATATGTTGTCAGAAATATTTTGCTCAAGCCTTGCGTGGCCATGCCTATTTAATTTCAGTTGTTTTGTAATAAATAAATTTTTACCCAAGTAGATTAGGGCAACTGACTCAAGTTTTAGTTAAATATAGCTCAAATTTTCATTGTCAAGGGTTGGAACCTTGTTAGACTCTGTGTTGTAAAATATCATTTTATTGGAGCACTGTAACTGCTTTGAGCTGGGCATCAATAACAAAGAGACTGTTCATAGGATTCATGAGCTATGTTAATGGTGATGTTCTTTCCTCTGTGCTAATATTTTCATCTGTATTTTCATGCTGTGAATTAGTTTATTTGATTACAAAACAGAAGTTTTAGATTAAGATTTGCTGAGAGAGCACTTTAATTCTATTTGTTTTTGTTATCTTAATGTTTTCCTCTGAAGCATAGTTAAATAATTCTTAACTGCTCTTTAGCTATTATTGAGCTCACTGCTTTCTTTCATCTCATATTCACACTGCCAGTAAGATCCAGTTTTCATAGTTAGCTTTCCCTGTGAATGACCCTTGAAAAAGTTGATGCACAATTCAGCCTCTTATGACACCATAGCCCAATGGATTAAGCTTCACAACTCTGTCTGTCCAACCACCCAACCAATCAAAACCAACAGTTCTCATAATCTCTATAACTAGCCTAATATCAGAAATTATAAGCATCAACCTAAATCATAAATCATAAAGAACAAAGAGAGCCCTCTTTGAGTCTAGGAAGGCTAGGTCCTAGACTCCAAAGTGGTTGGATGTTGTCCTCTGTCATTTGTTATTTCAAATCTTACAAATTATGGAGAGCTAATAGAGTAAAATCCTTTTTTCCATGATGTTGTATTTCAAAGATGCATCTCTCAAAGCTTTGCTAAAAAATGATATTGGTTTTTCATGTCCTTCATTGTTTTTCTGTAGTAAAATAGCAGCAATAGTATGTTTAGATGCAAGAGAAAAAACTATGAAGTCTTTGGTAAAATATGGGATGATTAGGATTGGAGCTTTTGTTAACACTTTCTTGAATAGATCAAAATATTGTTTAGCTTCAATGTTCCACTTAATTTTTGAATCTTTTTTGAGAATGTTGGTTATGTTCCTCAAAATTTCTGCAAGATTGGGTATAAATCTCCTTAAAAAATTGATTTTACGAATAAAAGATTGAAGTTCTTTGAGATTCCTAGGATGAATAATTTTGAGTATTCCTTCAATCCTGCTATGATAAATTCTATTCCATCTTGAGAAATAATATGACCTAGTATCTTTCCTTATTCAAGACCAAACAATGTTTTCTTGGGATTTAGGGAAGTTCCAAACCTTCTACATTTTTCAAAAAATCTTCTCAAATGTGCCAATTTCTCTTCATCAGTTTTTGAATATACAGTAATATCATCAAGATAGATCACAATAAAATGGCCAATTTCATCTGCAAAATCTATGTTCATTTCCCTTTGAAAAGTAGCACCAGCATTCATTAATCCAAAAGGCATTTTCACATACATGAAAGTCCCCTAAGGAGTAGTAAAAGTTGTTTTGTCTTAATCATCAGGATGCACTAGGACTTAATTATAACCTGAAAAGGCATCTAACAAAGAAATCCTACTAGAACCTACTACCCTCTGCAATATGTGGTCCATTTTTGGTAAAGGGTAGTTGTCCTTAAGAGATACTTTGTTCAGATTCCTAAATTCAATGAAAATTTTGATTTCACTTGTTTTCTTTCTTGTAGGCACAATGTTTGATACCCATTTATAATATCTGAGTGGAACTATGATTTTGGATTCATACCTTTTCTTGATTTCTTTCTCAACTAAAGGCACTAAGACAAGATTTATCCTATGCAGTTTTTGTTTAAAAGGTTTTGGAGCCTCCTTGATTGGAATTTTGTGTTGTATGATGCTAGTATCATAAGCCTTTAAATCTTCATAGCTCCAAGAAAATACATCTAGGAATTCTTTAAACAGAGCTATATATATTTGTTTTGTAATGATAGGCAATGATTTTGACAATTTTATGATTTTGGGATTTTGTTCAGTTCCTATGTTACACTCTTCAATGTTTTCCCCTGTTGGTTCCATTTTGGGTTTCTTAGCCACATCATTAAAGTTAAATAGTTCTTCTAAAGGGACCAAACCTCTAGGTAGGATATTATCTTTGAGTTGAAGTACTTCAAATTCCTCTTTTTCTAGGTCTTTAGGTATTTTTGTTTTATGAACAGTTTTATTTGTTGAAGTATTTACATTAGAAACAACAAATTGTTTTTCTACACTAATTTGTACATCTAAGTGATTGTCTTCTTCACAATCTAGGTCTATATTGCTATCCTCAAATTCATCCTTAGATTGTAGAAAACTTTCAATTTGTTTGTCACTACCAAATACTTGCCAATATATCATCTTATCAGGCACATATGGATGATGTTTAACCTATATTGTATATTGTTTGTTTGGGTGGGGCAATTAACCTGGGCTTGCTGAAAAGGCTAAACCGTTTGCTAAGACATTTTGATTTATGGGGATAACTGCTAAATCTTATTCATCAAATGTACTCAAGAAATCAAGAACAACATTCTATATGCCCTTAACCTGGGATGTTTTGCAGCATATTGTCCTTTTATTTGTCTTATGACTAATTCAGAATCACCATGGACAAAAATTCTTTTAGCTCCTAATATTTTCAGGAATTGTAAACCTAAGATTAGGGCTTCATATTCTTCTATATTGTTTGTGCACTGAAAATTTAGCTTGTATGATTGACCTTGTGCATGATTGTTCTTTGCATTGTACACCCAAATCCCTGCTCCTAAGCCTACTTTGCTACATGAGCCATCAAAACTGATATTCCAAAGAGGTTCATTTTCAGGATCTTGTGGTATAGTTTGTATTTGATTGTCATGTTTTTCATTATAATAATTTTCTGCATGGTTTACTTGTGAATCAATGTCCCCATCATTATAAAGAATGAAGGAGTCGAGGTTAGTATGGAAAAAGTACAGAGGATATTTATGTGGGTTTTCTTGACTACTCACCATGTACTTCATTAAGGTTTCCCTATACAGTCTTCTTGGTTGACCAAACATTGGTATTGCAGCATAAGTCATGTCCATTTGAAGGGTACCTTGTAAATTTTCTCCCCATGAGCGTGAAAAAAAAATGTCATATTTAGGAGGGATGCCAGTTACTACTATATCCATCACTAGACCTTTTGCTGGCATCTGAGAGTGACAAAAAGATCTTTGATAAGATCTAGACATCTGACTTTGCCAGAATCAAAAGAGTACAAATATTTATAAGGTCTAGTGATTTCAAGGCAAAGCTTCTCCATAACTGCCTTTGGCATAAGATTATTTGATGCACCTGAATCCAACATGGAATTATGGAGAATTTTGTCACGAACATTAAGACTGAAATAAAATGGAGGGACACCTCCTTCTTGGGGTTTACCATCAACTTTTGGCCCAAACAAAAGTTCAGGCTGATCATCATTTAAATTAACAATGTCAGTAATCTCCCCTATGTTTAGTACATTTAGGACCCGAGACCTATACACATTCTTGTTTATCAATTCAGTGAGAGGAATAGATATTTTCAATTTAGCAAGTTCATTCTCAATGCTGAATGGTGTTTGAACTTTGAGTAGATTTGAAAAATCAATTCGTTCAACCACTACTTTTTGGGTAAATTCAATTTTTTTACTTGTACTAGGAATATCAGTTTGAGAAATTTTGGTAGGGGTATCAACTATTCTCTTAGTACTTTTTTCTGTGTTCTTGTTTCCTGAATTGTTCACAATTTCCTTTGAATTTTCCAGTTTCAGGGACTTTTTTGGCAGCATTTTCTGAACTCTTTTTATTGGAATTGTCAAAGTTTTTCTTGCTTTTAAGATTATACTATATATGAACCTCCATGATAGCATTCTAAAATCCTTTTTTATAATCATCATATTCTTCAAATTATAACTATGTCTGAGTTAATAAAAATAATTCTTGTTCTTCTTGGGTGAGAAAAACAGAGTCATCTTCATTAATTCCCATCAAATTTATCTGATTTTATTCTACTTCCTCAACTACTCCTCCATCCTCATCAACATAATTCTCTTGGAATGGAGGCCTAATTTTCTGATCAAGACCTATCTGCTCTCTCTGTCTTATCCGAGGAGGGTTTCTTCTAGGATTTTGGTTTATGTTTTGAGGAGCTGGTTGATTTTCTTTGGGAATAGTTCTCTCATTTAAATTGATTCTCTCCATCATTCTCTCCATATTCCTAACCAATGAGTCAATTTTAGCATCAGATGTAGAAGTTGAAGGTTCTTCTCTTATAGCAACTCTTCTTTCAGTTCTCATTCTAACTCTTTTTGCTAACAGTTTGGCTTCTACACTCACTGCATCCCTCTGCATTTCCTCTAATGTGGCTGATTTTCTTTCCCTTAGCTGATAAGAAATTTCTGGTTCAAAACCATCTGGGAATTTAATCAGGGCTAAACCTTGTGGTGGTTTTATATGGTCAGGTATTGCATTATTGAATCTGGTGCAATAGTCCTGAACACTTTCAGCTGGGGCCCTTCTAATATTTTCATATTCAAATAAGATTTGAAGAGGGTTATTTTTTACTTCCCATTGATTTAAGAATGTTTGATGAATTAAAGGATGTCATTGATACTATTTGCAGGCAAAGCTTTGAACAATTTCCTAACTTATCCACTAAGACTCTAAGAAAACATCCTTAACTTAACACTTTCTTCATCTACCTCTTGCAGGTCAAAACAATCATTCATTTTTTCAACATGTGGTTGGGAAGTTATAGGAAAAATTCCATCATATAGTGTAATTTTAGACTGGTAATCCTGTGGCATAGGTACCAATGGTGCTGGCATCACCAATGGGGCATATATAGCTGCCATGATTGGTGGAGGTGGTGGAGTAAGGTGGACAATGGATGAAGAAGGATGGATGATGGAGGAAGATGTATGTGTGGAGGTTTGAGTGCTCTTATGAGGAAGAATGAATGAAGTAGTGTGGATTGTGGAAGCAGTAGGATTAACTGACTAAAGATGAGCAGTTTGAGAAGTAATAAAAAAATCTGCTATAGTCAATGTAGTTAATTCTACATATTATTGAAGGGAAGCATCATGAAAACTTGAAGTGAACTTTGTTACCAAATCTTGGAGAGTATCAAAACCTTGGAGAAGCTGAAGATCAGATTGAATTTGTGTATAAGCTTCTATTACTGGACTTTGTTGTAGAATAGATGGATCAAATATTGTTTGGTCAGTCCAATTCTCAAATTTAGTCCTAATAAACCTTGTTCAAAATGTAAATCAAATTGAATGCCTTGTAAAGTGACAAATTTTTCAGGGAGGGAAGTTGCTCTGTGAAGAGATATGTCGTTTGAATTTTGGTTCTAGGGGTTTTTCTCAAAATATTCTCAGGATTGTCTAGTATAGGAGGAGGATTTGGATTAGGATGGGATCTAGTAGAGATTCTTTTATGAGCCAGAATTCAGATTAGAGGCACATAAAAACTGATTATTTTCAAAAATTGAAAGAAACTAATCTTAGAAAATATTTGTATCATACAATGCTTTTAATCGGGGTTTCTGAATTCGAATGAAATGACAAGTTTTTCAGTTTAAGTTCCCCAGTATAGTCACCACTATGTTATCATTCTATAATTTTAAGATTGGAAATAATACTCATAAAAGGACAACATCAAAACCGCTTTGGAGCCTAGGATCTAGACCTCCTAGACTCAAAGAGGGATCTTTCTTTCATATTTAGCTTTGTTTTTATAATTTATGATATTAGGTTAGTTATAATGATTGTAGGTTTTTTTTTTTGATTGATTGTTTGGATGGATTAGAATATCCGCTTAAAATAATTCCATTAGGCTATGGATTCATAACAGGCTAGGTTGTTGCATAAAATTTTCAAGGGAATTTTCAAGGCAAGTTAACTACACTTACTGGACATTTAAAACATAATGAATTATGGAATGAAAGAAAGAGTGAATTCAGTAGTGGTTTAAAAGAAATTAAGTATTTTTTAACCAGACTTCAGAAGAGAAACACTTATATTGTAAACACAATGAGAATTGTAATGTTCCTTTTTCAGAAACATTGTCAAATGACAAGGAAAATCTATTCCAGAGATAGACTGCAGGGGAATTTACTGGATTTGTCACCTTTGAACAAAGGATGAGCTCCAGAGGCTACCTGGCCCACTAGCAGACTCTGTCTATAGAGTGATTGTCAAAGGACAATATCCCCAAATAGGGAAATACAAAAAGATTGGGAAACCCCAACATTGCAGCTACAACAATAACAAATACATCAACTAGAAATAATAGTGAATCATATACACATGAAATGCCGGAGAACTCAATGGCCGTCATGTTAGATCATAGCAGCAATAAAATATACAACTCCTTGAGGAAATGATCACTCAAGCAAGGCACTAGAAGCCTCAAGAAACCTGTACATGAAAATATGAAATACATAGCTGCATAAATAAAGCCCTAGGCCATGAAAGCACAGTTATAGAGAGGAATTGCTGCATAAATAATGAATATGCAAAGATATGACAATAATAGGCTCAACTAAGTGGGTGAGAAAGCTCTCAACCCCTGAAAATACATAACATCAATCCTCTAAAAGGATTGGCTGAAATCTATACAAAAATGGCATTTTGTAGAAATGCCGAAGTAGCTGGGTAACTGCAGCTACTCAAGAACTGGAAATGGATGGAGAAGACTGAAATAGCTGCCATATATTAAGAGCCCTTCTCCAATATAAATCTGAAGTGAAAGGCTGATCCTTTCACCCAAGACTTCCCCTCCAAAATCTGCTAATCCCTCACAGAAAATATCCACCCATGAAAATGTTGTCTAAGAGAGAGACTGCGCTGCCTCTGATGGAAAGTGGTTGGAATGATGCCAAAGATGATGGGATATGCTCTAGAACCACTTTTTCTGATCTCCCAATGAATAGAACATCTCTCCACTGAAAAAAAAGCTCCGGATGGTGTATGGAAACCTCCCCGGCAACACCCAACAACACTACACAATATCTACTGCAGAAACTGCGCTGATGTAGATGGCTGAAGCTATGGCTTGAATTCTTGAATATGGGGAATGGAGTGCAATCCTTCATGAGCTACTCAAGAAGGAGAGTAAATCCTCAACAAGACTCCCTCGTGCCCGAAGGCACTGCAGCTCTGCTGAACAGCAAGAGGCAGCAACAAGTCTCCAAGACTTGGATGTAAAAATGATCAAAAGATAATCTCCATGGCTACCTTGCTCCTCTTTTATACAAGTGAGCCTTCCCTCCATGGGCCCTCCTTCGAATTATGGTTTCCTCCATCTAGAATCTTCCCTCCTACGTTGTCCCACATAGTGCTTTCCAACTCATGCCAACGCAGTTTGACTTGGTCAACCTTGGTCAAGCATGTTTGCAAAAACCTCCATTCACACATGGAATTGTGAAATCCAGCTCCAATATGATCCTCTTTCACACTTAGAGGATTTTTATTCTCTAATCACCCAAAGAATGGGTTGCCTACCCATTTTATTTATCTCCTTAACAAAAATTAATGTTTCATAAAATTTGGAACATTACAATCCTCCCCTCTCAAAATATTGCTTGCCCTCAAGCAATTGCAAGGATGAAATGAGTTTCTTTCTGCCCTTCCTCCTGTAGCATCCTTATCTAATGATCTCCTCAAGAAAATGGATGCCATATCAGCAATCTAGTCTCCAACTGTCCCTCCAACATTTGCAATCTAGCCTTAGGGTGAACATTCCCAAATAGCTACCATGTAGAAACAAATATCCATGAAGGAAAAAAGAGCTGTCCAAGGGCCTTCTTAAGGCATGAGGTCTGATATATAATTGGGTTTATCATCCTCATATGAATCTCCCATCCCCATGCCATCAATCATGAAAATAAGCTACCTTCCAACAAGATAACTCATGGAAAAAATCACCCTCCACCTTGAGCTCCAGAAATGAAGGTGGGCTGAAATCTGATCATGGAAAGCACTATAACTTGCCCCATGCTGTCCTCTCCCCCACTTGTGACAAGTGTGGAGTATATGCTGATCTTGGGCTGCAAATGTATTGCCCTCAAATGGCAAAATGAAGAGTAATTCCCAGAGAATCTCTTCTCCATCAACGAAAAATAAGCTAGCCCAAGACATGTCATCTATGATGAATAGTACAAGATCACCATAGAATGCCCCCATGACATGTTTTCTATAGGTTATACCATGTGCAACAACTACAAACAATGCCTCATAGGGTTATAATGCAACCTCATCCACTGCAGCTGCAGAAAAGAACATGGCAAGAATTGCACAACAACAAATATCACATCTACTACTAAATAGTAAATAGATGAGTGAATAAGCAACATAAGGTCAAACACATGACCATATGCATACAATGGATGGATAAAATTTCCAAGCCCATGGATTACCCCACAATCAAGAAAATATGTGGCTGTAGCCATGCCTCCTCTCATGTTCCCTTTAGAACATTCACTGCAGAAAATGTGAGAGTTTTTCTCACTCATAGACACATCCAATTCATGTGCCTTTCTCACAACCATGCTTCTTATACAAAGATGATCCATATCAGCAAGGAAGTTGTCTTCAACAATATAATGGGGAAAATTCTGAAGGTTTCATGTGTTGCAAGAATGTACCAACAGTTTTCCCAAAGGTGACAACACAATTTTTCAAACTGCTGCTTTAGAAAATCACATGGCAAGTTGTTTTGTGTTACATGAATAGCTATGTATGTCATGATAGCTACTAATAAATAGAAAATGGCTGAGCATATCAAATGATCATACATGAAAGAAAACACTTTCCCAAGGCCATATAAAGGATGGCTATCTCCATCATACAAGTTGGCCCAATTTTTCCCATGGAGCAATCTGATAAGCTTGCCCTCTTGTAGAGCCATGCACTGCAAAGATAATGATAAGAGTATACAAATTAGCCAATGTAAAAATAGATCTATTACCATATACCGGGAGTAAGATGATGTATGGATCCATGAATGAACCCTCCATAGTTGTTTGGCATGCTCCCATGAAGAGGAATTGACTAGTTGCAGCAAGAAGACCCTTCTTCTCATGCTTGGAAACCCAAGTCAAGAAGAATGTATTATAGATGACTCCTTCCACTACCTCATCCATCTCACCTCCTCTTTTCCTATCAAGTGCAACAAATATGAAATTTTCCTGGGACTTGTGGGTTATGGACCTACCACACTTCTGATGGGCACACTTAATCCATTGGTTACTACTCCAAAGAGAGAATGTTGTTGGCCTATTCACATAGGCTCTCATAAATATCCAACTCCATTATTTGACATGCTCTTGTCAAAGATATCTCTCATAATGCTGAAATATATAAGAAGTCCCTCCCAAGGTGGAAGTACATCCCTATCATCTAGAGTCAAGGAGGGAATGCCATCTCCTCCTTCCACAACATCATGAATCATGTGAGAGCAAATCTGCTTGTGCTCTCTCCCATCAATGCCAATCAACTCAATTGCTTGCTGCCCCATTATGCTCACACCATATTACTCATGTGATGAAGGTATCATGACTGATATATATATGTCATATCAGCAACATGTATCCCCTCTCCTTGCTGCCCAATGATGTAAACATCCTGCCTTCTCTTCTCCATTCTTTTGGTACTCCTCCCATGAGGGCTACCATCCTCCCAAACCAATTTTTGCTCCTTGCATTTCATGAGAGTTTGAAATGCAGCTCCTTGGAGACCTCTTAGGAAAGGCATTTCATGAGAGTTTGAAATGCAGCTCCTTGGAGACCTCTTAGGAAAGGCCTCTCTCCCGTGACTATGTTGGAACTATGAAGATCCAAATGTGATGGAGGTGATGTCTCCTCTCCACCCATGTTCAATAGTGCTGCTGATTCTTCCAATGATGTAGCAGCTGTCTCTTCCTCCGGTTTTACAATTTGCTTCATGTTTCCCCATGGAGGTGTCATGGTTTACTTCATCCTCCAAAATTTTAAACTCCCACCTTGAAGGCTGAATGAAAATAATCAAAGATGTGTGAGGCTGTGGGTTCTTCTCCTCCTTGAACCCCTTGCACAACGCAGTGCAATCATGAGGCCCTAAAGTGGCCATGTGATTTGATCCTGGGACCTCCTCATATGAAATTCCACCATCCTTAAGATTATTTGCTGAAATAGAAAGTGGAACTTTACTCATACCTTGGTGGATCTTGGGACCTTCTTGTGTGGCTCCAATGGCTTTTCCTCCCATGGCTTCCCCATCTATAGATGTAGAAGGCTGCTCCTCCAAAGCTGTAGCAGCGTTGGTGCAATTCTCCTCCCATGGTGGAATGGCTTTCTCTTCCTTTGTCCTCCCTCCATCAAAGGTTTGGATCAACCCTTGGAAAAAGTCTCCAAAAGAACTCACCCTTGAATGGACCAAGGGTTTGAACCACCAAACATAGGTTTTATGCCTTATCTACAGCGCTGCCATCTCCACTGCTTCTTCTTCTGCCACTGGATGCAACAATAAAAATGCCTCCAGCTTCTTCTCCCAAGCTCTAGCTGAAGTAACCCCATCAAATATAGACAATAGAAGCCTATTTCCTCTGATTTCTTATTTACCATAGGGCCTTCTCTCCTCCATCTGCTGAATAGACTGTGAGAACATTGTAGCTCTCCTGAATGCTGCAGAATGGGATTTATAGTCACCATGGCACTTGCTTAAGATATGGAAATCCAAGCATCTGCCATGCCGGTCTTCAAGAGAATAGGAAGTGCATGGACCTTCCTCTTCTCCCATTTCCCTCTCCTCCTCCTCAAAGAGGCTATTATTTAATCCAAAATTAGATGAGATGCATCTCATCTTCTTCATCATTCTCCTCTGAAATTGAACTCATAGGCTGTGCCAGTTTGATGCTCTGATACCACTGTAATGTTCCTTTTTCAGAAACATTGTCAAATGACAAGAAAATCTATTCTAGAGATAGACTGCAGGGGAATTTACTGGATTTTTCACCATTGAACAAAGGATGAGCTCCAGAGGCTACCTAGCCCACTAACAGACTCTGTCTATAGAGTGATTTTCAAAGGACAATATCCCCAAATAGGGAAATACAACAAGATTGGGAAACCCCAACATTGCAGCTACAACAATAAAAAATACATCAAATGGAAATAACAGTGAATCATATACACATGAAATGCCAAAGAACTCAATGGCCATCATATGGGATCATAGCAACAATAAAATATACAAATCCTTGAGGAAATGATCACTCAAGCAAGGCACTAGAATACTCAAGAAACCTGTACATGAAAATATGAAATACATAGCTGCATAAATAAAGCCCTAGGCCATGACTACGCAGTTATAGAGAGGACCTGCTACATAAATAATGAAGATACAAATATATGACAATAATAGGCTCAACTAAGTGGGGGAGCAAGCTCTCAACCCCTGAAAAATACATAACATCAATCATCTAAAATGATTGGATGAAATTTATACAAAAATGGCATTTTACAGAAATGCCGGAGTAGTTGGGTAGCTGCGGCTACTAAAGAACTGGAAATGGATGGAGAAGACTGAAATAACTGCTATATATGAAGAGCCCTTCTCCAATATAAATCTGAAGTGAAAGGCTGATCCTTTCACCCAAGAATTCCCCTCCAAAATCTGCTAATCCCTCACAGCAAATATCCACCCATGAAAACACTGTCTAAGAGAGAGACTGCACTGCCTCTGATGGAAAGTGGTTGGCCTAATGCCAAAGATGATGAGATATGCTATAGAACCACCTTTGTTGATTTCCCAATGAATAGAACAACTCTCCACTGAAAAACAAGCTCCGGATGGTGTATGGAAACCTCCCTGGCAACACCCAACAACACTGCACAATATCTGCTGCAGAAACTGCGCTGATGTAGATGGCTGAAGCTATGCCCTGAATGCCTGAATATGGGGAATGGAGTGCAATCCTTCATGAGCTACTCAAGAAGGAGAGGAAATCCTCAACAGTACTCCCTCGTGCTCGAAGGCACTGCAGCTCTGCTAAACAGCAAGAGGCAGCAGCAAGTCGCCAAGACTTGGATGTAAAAATGATCAAAAGATAATCTCCATGCCTGCCTTGCTCCTCTTTTATACAAGTGAGCCTTCCCTCCATGGGCCCTACTTCGAATTAGGGTTTCCTCCATCTAGAATATTCCCTCCTACGTTGTCCCACATAGTGCTTTCCAACTCATGCCAACGCAGTTTGACTTGGGCAACCTTGGCCAAGCCTGTTTGCAAAAACCTCCTTTCACACATGGAAGTGTGAAATCCAGCTCCAATATGATCCTCTTTCACACTTAGAGGATTTTTTTCTCTAATCATGCAAAGAATGGGTTCCCTACCCATTTTATTTATCTCCTTAACAAAAATTAATGTTCCATAAAAATTGAAACATTACAAAAATTAAGGTGCTCTATGTAGCAAATATTATTCTTTAGATTTATTTTTTACAATTAGAATTAAATGATGCACTGAAAGAAAGAACAATGGAAAACATTAAACACAGTAAAGAAAAGACATCACCAGATAAATATATCTCAAGAATCTTGCAAAATGGTCTTTTATTATTGATGCTCTAGCTCCAAAAATTACAATGCTCCAATAGAAAAGTTTACAATCTAGGGTCCAACAACTGATACTGAGAAAAGTGCAATATTTAACTAAATCTACAGTGATTGTTGTATCTACATGGGCAATCTGTTTATTAATTACAATAATAATTAAAAATTGACTAGTGTGACCACAAAGTGGACACTATAGAATAACAGTGACATCTGGCCCTATTTTCCAGAAGGCCATTGCTGTTGTTGTGCTGGAAGATTTAGATAATCTGATGCTAATATGCTGAGTTAATACACCGATTTGCAGATTTTATTGATTCTCATAGTTGGATGATTTGCTAATGTGCTGACTATCACCCTTCTTGGTAATCACACAGTTTTTCCCATTGCTGTGCATTTGGGATCGTGATCCTGATTAGTTTTTTGTAAATATCATCTGTCTTCATGAATTTCATAAAGGTTGGCCTTAACACAAAAATATTCTTTATTTCATGCTGTATTAATAAATCATTATCCATAGCTTCAAGAAAAGCTCTTCCCGTCATTGAACCTTATATCCCTGCAAACTTAGTTGTGTCCTTGGAAATTTCTTTCAGCTTCTTCACATAATATTTCCTAGGCATGAGCTTATCATTTATCACAAAAAGTGATGGCAATGTTATTTTGGTCAGTGGTTCGATTTTGTTGAAGAATCTACTCACACCAATTTCTAAGTTGTGACACTTCTCTTCTAACTGTGTGACCAAACTCTTTTTTTTAAGCAACTTCTTAACTTCTAGAATGGTTGTTGTTCTGTCCTCCACTCCTAGTGCTTCCAATTCAAACCTATTCTTGGAATTCAAAAATATAATAATATTGTTTGTTGTCTCAGGAATCCTTTCAAGCTCCTTATTTTCTTTTTTCTATGGCATCACATACCAGTCCAATTAGATCTTTTTGTTCAAATATAATTTGAATAGAAGGCCATATTTCATTCATGGAATCAATAATGCCTTTCCAAATAATCTCTTTTTCTTGGCCAACGGTTTGACCAATGGAAGCTCCACTCTCTTCCTTTATCAGTTTTTGAATCTACTTTTGAGCTCTCTGTATTTCAATTTCATGACCATTATTGGAACTTTACTTAAGATCCTTCAAGGTATTGATTTCTGCTTCCATCTTTTTTATTTATGTTGATTGTATGGTCATGTTCTCCATGGCTTTGGCCAGTTATTCTGCACCACTTGATGTGCCTGTAGTTGTTGGTGTAGCTGTAGGGATGACTGAAATAGAAACAACATCCAAAGGAACAATGGCCATTTCTGTTGCTTGTTCCTTTTCTTTAACCAATTTTTCCATCTTTCTCTCCATTTGTTTAAACTGCACTAACTTCTCCATTATTAGTTTCATCATTTCTTCATTCTCTTCTATATCCTTTGTGAGAGGATCTTCAGTAGCTGAAATTTTAAGTTGTTTTCTAAGGGCTTCTATGTCAGCATTCTTCTTCTTCAGGATCTCTTCCACTACCTCTACATTTGTTGCGTAATACCCAATCTTTACCACTAAGTCTTCCAGGGATTTGATTCTAGTATCTTTGGATAGAGAAGAGATATTCTCCATTTTAAGCTGAGATTGAATGTTAGCCAGTGATATCTGCAACTTAGATAGGTTCATGATAGTGCTTGTCAGTGTAGAGGATATCATCTCTCCAGTCTGCTTGTGCATCTCCATCTGGTCTATTGGATGGATGTCCTTGACATCAATCAAATTCAAAAATTGTATGTTTGAATTCTGCGGGTGATTTAGGTTGGAGATCTGGGCTTCTAGGAAATTCATTCTCATTTTTCCTTTTTTTCTAAGTCAAAGGCTAATAAAAGCTTGCTTTGTGAACTGCTAGTCTGCTTCCATAATTGGTTGTAGGTGTTGGTTTTCAAGATCTCATTCTTCCTTTTAATTTCCTTGAAAGTGTCATAGATGTTTTCCTCCTTCTCCCCTGTAGTAGTAGTAGATGTAGCTGTTTGTAAATTCTGTTGCTGAAATGGAATTGTGGCTAAAGATGTTGAAAATATGGTTTGGCCACCTACGAGAGATGAACTTGGAGAATCCCTGATGGTTATAATTTTTTGTTGCTCTATTTCTTTATTATGATCTATATCCATATGGATTCTTTCTCTTTTTCTGTACTTCATCTTTAATTATTTGCTAGATGTATCAATTTCCATAACATAATGATCATCTCTTGGCCTCTTTCCTATTGTCTCTTTCTCTGGTTCTTTTCCTCTGTCTTCCTTGTCTTATGTAGTCTACTTTTCTTGTGGTGTAGGGGTCTGTATGCTTGAGGAAGAAATCACCTGCTCTTTAGCCTCCTGCAATGTATCTGCTACCCACTCTGTTTGGTTCATGAACTGTTCAATCTCAGGCCTGTGGGTGTGGATATATGGGGTTGATTTGTTTTCCACCCTTTTCTTGGAGATGATGCCTAATGGGTCATAAGACCAAGTGTAGATGTGATTAAACTTCATCTCCCTTGGCACCTTATCAACCTCCTCTCCTTCTGATTTTCTATTGCAAATGAAAGGACCAATTTGGGACTTGATCCTGAATTGAGAATTCTTTTTAGCAGAAACAAAGTGTACCTCATGTACATTTATCATCTGCATGATGTACTCTAGGGGAAGGATCCTAAGAGGGAGGAACTTTGGCAGCGTGTAAGGGGCTAACTCACACCCATAAATTCTGATCTCTGTGTAATTCTAGAACAAGTACCAGTCCCCAGTTCTTACTTGATCTAATAACTGCATGATCTTCTTAATAACCTCATTATCTTGGGTTCCACTGTACTACTGAGTATGTTCATTGCTGGATGCAAAAATGCATCAACAAATCTCATGTAGGTGTAGTCTTTCTTTTCCTTCATTAGCATGGTTGTCCAAAAAATTACTGAGTGGGGTTGGGAGTCATCATTAATTTTCTTCATTGTGAACTTGAATCTCCTGGCCTAAAAATAGAAAAACGTGTAAACTAAAACTGAAGTGTATTTAAACACTTCCTCTGTGTGGAATTTAAAAAACTGGTCGTGGATAGCATTAGCTAAGAATTGACTGAAATTAAACATGATGGAAGGTTTTGACTCTGATGAAAGAATGGACAGGAATCCTATCATGGCTTCATCTATCCATTGATATGAATGATACCCTAACAAGTATGAAAGGACAATGACAATTTTTTGGTTCCTATCAGGGAAAGTAGATGAGGGATATGGAGGATTATTTTTGGGAAATGGAGTGTCTGTAGCCATGAATAGCTCCAGTGTTTTGGTTCTGCTATAAAAATATAGCTTTTGGTACAGTTTTCTGAGTGCTTCATAGGAAAATGATATTTCTTCTTCAACAATAGGAGCCTACATCATTTTCAGGATTGACTGGGCACTGATACTAAATAGGACTTCTCCTGTGGGGTCTACTACAACTCTCTGATTAATATGATAGCATGCATGTCATTTCCTAACAAACTTAGGGCAAATGTGGGTCTTTGGGAATATGAAATAGTGTAATTTAGTCTCCCACAACCCTATATCATCAAATTCATCTATAATCTTGTCCTCTAACCAATAGTAGACTTCAAATGAGTCAAATTTTGAATCTGTCTCATGTATTTTGAAGTCTCTGTCAGCCAGAGCCATATGATATAGGTCCACCTAAGGGTAAACCATTGGATTAAATGGATGTTGTTCCTTCTTTGGAGGTATTGATGCACTTGATAAATTAACTAACTGTGTTTTTATTGCAGATGTACAGAAGAAAGGGATTAGAAGAAGATGAGAAATAAAGAAAGGGAACTTGTGATGATCTAAATGGGAAATGGGGAGAAGAAATTGCAGAAGGGGAAGTCTGTAGTCAGTTGGAATATTCTCTGCACCTTCTTTTTCTCTGAAAAACATTGATTATGATCACCTGTTACAATAAGAATGCAGAAGTAATCGTAAACCTTGAAATAGGTGTGTGAGATTGGTTTTATAAAATAACAGGGTTACCATTGACATCGCACGGGCCCGTTGGGTAATGGCCTAAGCCATTAAATGTCTAACAGGCTTAAGGCAGGACCGTAGGTTATTGGATGCAGGTGACAGGAGGAAGATGTCGTGGTGCAATGGTAATGGTGCAAATATAATGGCGCAATGGTAAGTGCCGCAATTTTGTCATAGTGATTTTTTTTTTTGCAGGGGGTGTAGGCCAGTAAGCGGTAAGGAGTATGGGGGGGGGTGCGAAATGATTTGTACGCGACAGATAGCAGGCGGGGTGGTTTGGAAAACCACCCATTTTGGACCCCCTCCTCAATGTTAACGTTCGGAGGATGGGGGGCGTGGGGGAGTAGAAATGACTGTGAGCTGTCAGATGAGATGGAGAGGGCGGAGATGGGACGGGAGATGGTGAGATTTTAGTAATGATGTGACGGGTGAGTGCATGGTGGGGTCGGTGGATTAAATCAAGAGCGTGGTATAGTTTCGGGACTTAGGATATGGGGGATATGGCATAAATATGCCAACTGTATTTAATCCTGAAACTTAGGCTAGAAATCTTATTTTTGATTTATCCTCTTTGACCAGGGAATACATGAAATTTTGAGGATAAACCTTTGGAATAAATTTCATATTTCCTCCATACTTTCTTCTTTTACTCCTACTTACCCATTTCACTAATATAACATTTTTTCATTCCTTTTCAGGGTGCACTTAGACTTGCAGACCGAATTCATTTTTTCTTTAAAACTCTAACCTACATTTATCCTTATTTCCTCCATTGACTCAGTTTAAACTGTTGAGTCAATTTTATTTCTACCTAACTATTGATCTGCCAAGGTTAAACAGTTTGGAAATCCTTATTTTCTAACCTATCAACAGAAATTTAAAATTGTACAATCATGCTTAAACTATATGTTTGAACAAACTAATCTAATAAGTAGTGGCACTTTGATTTGCAACACTTTAAGTATTATTCTTTTTGGGGTTTTTCTTTCTTTTTCTTTTTTCTCTTTTTTTTTTCAATATATCCTCTTTTCTTTTCTTTTTTCATATTTTTCTTTGGGAATCATTTGAATATTGAAAGTCATACTCAATATGAAATTGCAACTCATGAAATACTCAATCACCTCGAGATCCTATAATTTATAGGACTCTAACATGCTCTACAACATAAATATGATTTGTAGGAAACTAAACAATAGATAATTTACTATTAGATCCTCTATTAATTTTCTTACTCTTGCCTTACTAGCTGCTACAACTCATATATCAGAAGAAATAAACAATGAGAGAAACACACCATACATTAGATAGTCCTTGAATCATAAAATCCCCTAACATGAAGTGCAAAAAGGAGTTTTCTTTATTATAATAAGTCTTCAGGTAGACTAACATCCAACCCTGAAATGGTATATACAACTGATATATATATATATATACACATACATATATATATATATATATATATATATATATATATATATATATATAGCGAGAGAGAGAGAGAGAGAGAGAGAGAGAGAGAGAGAGAGAGAGAGAGAGGCACCAACTCCATCTCTCCTAAAAATAAGGAACCACTCTTCCTCACATTACATAGGTGTTATAGGAAATTAAAGATATATCCCATCAAAATATAACTAACAAGACATATGTAGATGAGAGAAGAGAAGACGGTTTGGATTTTATTGCTAAATATGCTAACATGATGCCCATTTTTCAGTTGATTTGTCTCCTCATGACTTTGGTTCTTTAATAACCATGTTCCTTCATTAAAAATTGACCTTCAACAACCTCATAACCACTCATCAACCATCACTTGCTATATCCATTTTCTTATGAGTTCTTATCTTTCCTAAACTCGCTCAGAAATTCTGCTAACAGCTGTCAAAAATTATTTAAAACAAGTGCTACCGGAAATTTCGATAAAAACCTATAACTATGCAAAAATTGTAATTCTACCGGAAATCCCGGTAGCACTTTGTTTTTTTCTCAAAAATGCACAACAAAAACTTGAAAAACTTGTGTAGACTTATACACTTTGAAACTTGAGTTGCTGTTCAAAAATGTTCTTTATAAGAAAAAAGGTGTTTTCTTAGGAAACCCTTTTACCCTTCTGTTACATAGTAATTTGTCACTGTCCCTGCAATCTCCATCTCGCACATTGGAGGGTCATTTCTGTGACTAATTAGAAGTTTCATGCCTTGCAAATACCATCATTGCATCCCTTGCCATGAGGACAACATTCCCTTTGTTGACCATTTCTTGAGTAGACCACTAAAAACACCTATTTTTGCCTTGGCACGAGTATCCAGTTACACTCCCGTGCTGAGATGGAAAATTAACACTGAGCTTGCACCAGTTGGCACTCTATCCTAGTTAAGCACCCACGCCAATTCTATTTTGGAAAGTTTTTTAAAAAATAGAGGTGAAGTTTCGATCACAACAACTTCGTGGATGAGTCATAGGGAATGGTTCGACTAACAAACCATGACCTTCCTCCTTTGGCCTCTTGTTTCCACCTTATGGGGAAACCTCCCAAGGGATAAGGCCTCCCTTCCAGTATTTTAGGGATCCCAACCTCCTCCTCTCCTCTATAAATATAACCATCTTCCATTGATGTGCTAGTTGAACATATAGCCAAGAAGCTGAACTTGGAGAAGAGATATTATAGCTAAGTAATCGCTATAGAGAAGCTCAAACCAAGGATGATCCCGTAGAGAGAGCCCCGTCTGAATTCCTGATGAGCTTTGTGAGATGTGCTCCGCGGGAACCCTATTGGAGGAGATCGCAACGTCGAAGCCTCGTTGTACTCTTCCTTCTTTAAATTAATATACTCGACTATGATATTGATTCCATCTTTGTGTTATGTTTATTTGACCCATTTGATTTAGTCTTCTTCGACTAAATGATAGTTAGGAATGTGAAATAGTATGTCATGTATTGTATTCGTTTCTTTTTTATGTGCAGGTATCCGAGCGTGAGAACGAGCGGATCGTGATCTATCGAATCAGGAGCGAGAGGCAGCCATTCTTTTGGACGACACAATAGCGCAGGACCTACGGCAAGTGATATACCAAGTCTTTGTCCATTCTTAACTAGGAATTGATGTCATAGCATGTCTCGTTTGTGGCTAGACCCACTCTAGGGCTAGTGGGATTGCCTCTGTTCGCAGAGGGGATTTACCTCACGAACAAATTGGAAACCTCTACTATTTGCATCGTTTGGCTCTCAAGTTTTCATGATGAACAGTTCTTTACCCATTTCCATCGCTACTCGGTCGAAGGATTATGCCAGATCACTCCAGGCAGCCGGGAAAGAGGTCATTGATGGTCCTCCTCCCCCACCTACCTCTGGTCTCCTTGAAATTGAAAGGCCCAGTGTTGAACCCGTTGTACGGCCCCCTTCCAAAGGTGTTCTCCGGAAATATTCTTATAATCCTAATGCCAGTGTTTCTCAGCATTACAACATTGTTGAGGATTTAGCACAGGTGCATTCCACGATGTACGCGTTAGAAGTGCTCCTGAGTTGTCCATCTCAACGGAAAGAATTATTATCTGCGATCAGCGAGATCGATCCTGCTGATTCTAGCCTTCTCTCTTTCGATTTAGAGAATTTCTTCCCCCGACTTTCGCACCTGATTGCGCTTGTTATATAAGTCGGTATCAATGGTCTCAACATCCATAGAGCCATAGTGGACGAAGGTGCATCTACCTACGTCATGTCATCTGCTTGCTGGAAGGCTATTGGCTCTCCAGCCCTGAATTCGCTAGCTTGTTGATCACATTGCAAGGAAATACAGTCAACGTTGAAGTAGAAGTCGTTGATGCCAAACTCAATTAAAAACTTCTACTCGGTCATAGTTGGATTCACGCTATGCTGTGTGTTTCGTTCACCCTCTTTCAACTTCTAAAGTTTCCACATGAGGGAAAAATTATTACCGTCGATCAGTTGTCCTTATTTACCTCATCTTCCGAGAACAACGTGACATACGTGGACTAGATTCCTAATCCCCCTGACAGTATAGGGTCGGGTCTTTTCAAAGATTCCGCACTCATGGGTATTTTTCCCCTTCCACTACCGAATACCATTCAAGTTAATACGGTCTCTCGGTCAGATGACCCTTGGATCATCCCTTCACCTGAACAAGTTGATTCATTTGGAGATTCAATGCTGCTCAGTCCAATCGAAATCAATTATTGTGAGCTTACAACTGCATCTGATTCTCCCCCTCCTGAAGCTACTCCTTTGAGCATGTCTCTCGACGTGTATTCTCAATCCCCCTGGCTCGGCGATGCGGATTCGCCCAATCCTTTGAAAGAAGTGTTTCCATCCGACGAGGCTATCATGGAAACCATGTATCTCGAGGATCTACCGTGGAGCGATGGGCATTATCGTTCCTCGTTTATACCCTGCCTCGGGGCAATGTCTAACTGTCTAGAGCGTTTTTCATCTCAAGTTCCTTCTTTGCCACTTCAAACGCCTATTTTGACTCATGAAGTCTTTGCAGAAGGAAACTTGGGGAACATTACTCAAATTATGCCTATCTACATTTCCGTTAAACCAGGGATTGTCGGAAACATCTATGTGGGAATCACTTACTCTTCCAAGGAAGTCCAAGTGTACACTACTCTCTTTCACGAATTCCGTGATGTTTTCAACTGGTCTTACAAAGAGATGCCTGGAATCGACCCCAGTGTTGTGGTGCGCAATATTCCCACCTACCCAAGTGCGAAGCCTGTTCGCTAGTGTCTTCGTCCCGTGCATCCTCGGAAAGCCGCCACTATCAAAGTTGAAGTTGAAAAACTTCTTAAAGCAGGTTTCATTTATCCGATTCCCCTGATTGAATGGGTTTCTAATATAGTTCTTGTGGACAAAAAGCAGGGTGCCATTCATGTTTGTGTTGATTATCGTGATATCAATCGGGCCTGTCCTAAGGATAACTATCCCACCCCGTTTATCGATTAGATCATTGATTATTGCGCAGGGAGTGAAATATTCTCCCTTATGGACGGTTTTTCCGGCTATAACTAGATTAACATTCTCCCGTCAGATCAACACAAGACCTCTTTTATATGTCCATGGGGAACCTTCGCGTATAAGAAACTCCCTTTCGGCTTGAAGAATGTTGGGGCTACATTCCAGCACGCGGTGTCTTATGCCTTTCATGATATTCAACATATTTTCCAAACATACCTAGATGACCTTCCAGCTCATTCAACTGCACGGAAAGACCACCCGGAACATCTCCGTCAAATATTTCTTCGTTGCAGACGCTACAACATTAGGCTCAATCTGCATAAATGCGTCTTCTGCATTGACTCTAGTAGACTCTTAGGGTTTATCGTATCTAAAGACGGAATTCACCTTGACCCTCTTAAATTTGAGGTTATTGTTAATCTCCCCTCCCCGTCCTCGTTACATCAGCTCCAGAGTCTCCAAGGGAAAGCCAATTTCCTTCGTCGTTTCATCCCGAACTATGCAGAAGTAGCCAAAGTATTTACACGACTTTTAATGCAGGATGTCCCTTTCTGTTGGGATGAGATTGCTCAACAGTCTTTTGATATGCTTAAAACGTTGCTTGTCAATGCTCCTCTATTACGTCCCCCAAATTACCATCGTGATTTCACCCTATACCTAGTTGCCGCATTCAGTACGATCGCCATGGTATTGGTTCAAGATGATGATGACGGTAATGAACATGTCATTTAATACTTGTCTCGGAACCTTATCAACCCTAAAACATGCTACACACATGTCGAGAAGTTAGCGTTGGCTGCGGTCTAGGCTGTCCAGCGTTTTTGTCATTACATTATTTTACGCATGGTGACCGTGATTTCTGATTGTAACCCCATGACTTATATTCTGTCATGATAGTTGCTGGGGGGAAATACTCGAAGTGGATCGTCATCCTCCAAGATTTTGATTTGGAGTTCACTACCGCCAAATCCAAGAAATCACTTGTTTTCGTTGATTTGATTTGTTCTCTCCCCGCCGACTCTGCTCCTTCTTCCTCTGAATATCACAGTCCGGATGAAGCTCTCTTCCTGATCAACACCCTCAATCTGTGGTACAGTGATATCATCTTGTACCTCCAAACGTCTACTTTCAGGTCTGACTTAACAAACGATGCCCAACGCCGCATTCGGCATCAATCACAACCTTATTGTATTGTTGGAGATGCCCTTTATCGTGTTAGAGTCGACTCTGTACTCCGCCGATGTCTGACCCTCGAGGAAGCGGAGAAGGTTTTAAATGACTGACACAGTGGCGCCTGTGGTGGTCACATGTCTGGTTATGCCATTTCACAGAAGATCCTTTGTGCTGGCTATTTTTGGCCCTCCATTTTTAAAGATTGCATTGTTGCAGTACGTAAATGCCATGAGTGCCAGATTTATCAACGCAAGATGCGTGCGCCGCCTGTTCCTTTTCACCCTATCATTACTGTTGGCCCTTTTGCCAAATGGGGCATCGATTTTATGACTTGTAACCCTCGTTCGGCTGGGGGGCATGCCTACATTATTTTCGCTGTCGATTACTTTACAAAATGGGCTGAAGAAATGCCTACATTGGCTGCAGATGGTAAGACAGTGGTACAGTTCATATTCAATCACATTATTGCTCGGTTTGGTGTCCCTCAAGCCATCATCACCGACCATGGTTCTCATTTTCAGGATTATATGATGGCAGAGCTGACGTCTAAGTTGGGTCTGCGTCACAATACCTCAACGCCTTACTATCCTCAAGCTAACGACCAAGTTGAAGCTGTAAATAAGGTTCTTGTTAGAATGCTTCAATGAACAATCAAGATCCATAAATCAAATTGGCATCTCATGTTGTTTTTGTTGGGTGTGGAGCCTGATTATCTTGTTTACTTTGTATCACAGCATTGGACCCCTGTACCTTAAAAGGGGCGGCAACGCCACCCGAAATTTAATTGCTGCTATGGGGGGTCCAGGGGGGGGGGCGACAGCGATTTATGGAGCCCCCCCCTAGCGAGGGTTTGGGGGCAGCACCCCCGAAGCTAAAAATAGATGTAAAATTGCCTTGTAAAAGTATAGTAATTTCTAGTCAATCTGGGCCGTTCATTAGGCAAATGATCTGACGGTAGAAGTTATGTTTAGATTAGGGTTTTTTTCCCTAGAAGGCAACCGCTTGTATATATGAGGGTATTGTATTGCGGCTGTGGATTATGTGTGTATTCTCGGAGCGAGAAACAGAGAGGGAGACTGTGAGAGAGAACAGAGGATATTGTAGCGGATCTGCTGTAGGTTTTGTCTCTTCATTTTTGTTGGATAATATAAAGGAAGGACTGGCTGTTCGAGGTGGATGTAGCCCAAACTGGGTGAACCATGTATATCTGTGTCTCTCTGGTTTTATGTGTTTTGTGTGCTTGTATTTTCCGCATATTTTATGTGTTTCATTGCTCGTAATATTTAATTTCTAACAATTGGTACTTCCAGGTCAAGGTATATTTACCGTATAAACTCGAGGAAAGAAGGGTTCCCCGTTCGAGTGGGAGCAATGAGAAATGGCGACGATGGTAAGTTTAGGGTCGAGAAATTTAACTACTAAAAATTTAGCTTTGTGGAAGATGTAGATGGAAGATTATCCGTATCGTAAAGATCCGTACTCTACCATTGAGCGGAAAACAAAGAAGCTCTAGCGACTCACACAAGCTGCATTTAATGGAACATTCTCAATAGAAAGGCACTCTAAAAAGACGGTTGTGTCTTACAAGGCCATTCGCCTTCGATATTTCGAAGGAAACAACAACAGAGGGTTTGATGCAGACGTTGGCGAAACTATATGAAAAACCCTTGGCATCAAACAAGGTATTTCTTATGAAACGAATATTTAATATGAAGATGTCGGAAGGTGGATCTGTTGCAGACCATTTAAATGAATTTAATACAGTTACCAGTCAGTTAAGTTCTGTAGGGGTAAACTTTGATTATGAAGTTAGAGCTCTATTATTCTTATGCTCATTACCAGAAAGCTGGAATGGTTTGGTTATGGCCATTAGTAACTCTGTCTCCGGATCTAGTACTTTAAAGTTTGATGATGTTGTTGGTGCTATCCTTAGCGAGGAAATGTGACGGAAAAGCTCTGATGAGACATCAGGTAATGCTTTGAGTGCAGAGTCTAGGGGAAGAAGAATGGAAAGAGGAAAGAGCTCGGGATGTCGCAGTAAATTAAGGAAAGGCATATCCAAGTCCAGATCAAGAATAATGTGCTGGAATTGCGGAAAGAAAGGACACCTAAAGAAAGACTGTAGATCTCGGAAGGGAAAAGAAGGAGACACACAGCAAGAAAACAATCATGAAGCAAATGTGACAAGTGATGTGTTACAAGATGCTTTGATTATTTCTTTCGAAAATGTTACTGATTCTTGGGTTGTAGATTCAGGGGATTCATTCCATGCCACACCTGATAAGAAATATTTTCATGACTATGTTCAAGGAGATTTTGGACAAGTTCGTTTGGGTGATGATAAACCCTGTAAAATTGTTGGAATGGGTAAAGTTCTTGTAAAACAACAGAACAAAAACCAATGGCTACTAAAGGAGGTAAGGCATGTTCCAGATCTGAAGAAAAATCTGATTTCAACAGGGCAGTTAGGCGGTGAAGGTTGTGTGACAACTTTCACAGATAAAACTTGGAAGGTCACCAAAGGAGCCCTGGTAATAGCAAAAGGCGAAAAGGTTGGTACATTGTATTTATGCAATGGTATTTCTAACTCGGTTAATGCTTTAACTTCCAAAGGAGCAGATGCAGCATTATGGCATCATAGGCTCGGACACATGAGTGAGAAGGGGATGAAAATTCTTCACTCAAGAAATTTTCTGCCAGGTTTGAAGAATGTTGATTTGGATTTCTGTGAGAATTGCATTTATGGAAAAAAAAAGAGAGTCAGATTTCTCAGAGTTGGGAAAGAAAAGAAGAGCAAAAAATTGGAGCTTGTGCATACAGATGTATGGGGACCTGCTCAGGTATCATCTCTCGGTGGCTCTCGTTATTATGTTACTTTTATTGATGATGCAACTAGAAAACATGGATTTATTGTATTCAGAATAAATCTGATGTATTTGATACTTTCAAGAAACGGAAAGCTTTGGTTGAGACTGAGACAGGAAATAAGTTGAAGCATCTCAGATCAGATAATGGAGGTGAATATTGCAGCAAAGAGTTTGATAGGTATTGTTCAGAGCATGGAATTCGTAGAGAGAAGACAGTTCCAAGAACACCACAAGAAAATGGTGTGTCAGAAAGGATGAACAGAATAATCATGGAGCGTATGGTTATGTATTGCATGCGTATCGCTCTTACAATTTTTTGCGATGTCGAGATACCGCTTGCTATCTAATAAACAGAGGGCCTTCAAGCTCTTTGGATGGTGGTCTTATAGCATGACGTAAAAAGGTAAACTACTCTTTTTTAAAGCCTTTTGGTTGTGAGGCCTTTGTCCATATTAATAAAGAAAACAGAACAAAGCTTGAGGAAAAATAAAAGAAATGTACCTTTATTGGATATGGTGCTAATGATTTTGGTTATCGATTATATGATTATGAAAATCACAAAATCATTAGGAGCAGAGATGTAATATTCAATGAAAAGGTCTTGTATAAGAATCAACTGCAGGAAAAGAAATAGGAAAAATAAAGCAAGGAATACACGGTTCTTGATGAGATAACTGAAAAAGTAAAGGTGGCAGAAAATAATAATAATCAACAACCACAGCAACAGGCACCTCAAACACCTGAAAGTGGTGTTAGAAGATCTACCAGGATAAGTAGACCCCCTGAACGATACTCTCCTTCATTATATTATTTATTGTTGACTGATTCTGGTGAACCTGAATGTTATGAAGAAGCAATGCAGGTTGAAAGCAAGAAGAAGTTGGAGCTAGCCATGGAAGAAGAGATGGACTCCTTAATGCATAACCAGACTTGGGACTTAGTCAGGTTGCCTGCAGGTAAAACTACATTGTAGAATAAATGGGTTTACAGACTGAAGGAAGAAGATGGAGGAAAACAGAGGTACAAAGCTAGACTTGTGGTGAAGGGGTTTGCACAGAAGAAAGGTATTGATTTTGATGAAATATTTTCTCCTGTTGTTAAAATGAATTCAATCAGAACTATTTTAAGTCTTTTAGCAGCGGAAGATTTACATCTTGAACAGTTAGATGTAAAGACAACATTTCTCCATGGAGATTTGGAGGAAGAGATATACATGCAGCAACCAGAAGGATATGAGGTAAAAGGGAAAGAAAAATTGGTGTGCATGTTAAAGAAGAGCTTGTATGGTTTAAAACAGGCTCCAAGGCAGTGGTATCTAAAATTTGACAAGTTCATGTCTGAACAAGGTTATACTAGATGTCACTCTGATCATTGTGTTTATCTAAAAAGGAAAAATGATGGCAGCTATATTATATTGCTATTGTATGTAGATGACATGCTTGTTGCAGGATCTAACATGCAGGAAATAAATGTGCTCAAAAGAAAATTGGAAAATTCATTTTCAATGAAGGATTTGGGAGCTGCAAAACAAATCCTTGGTATGAGGATAACTAGAGATAGGAAAAATCGCAAATTAACACTGTCTCAGAATGAGTACATAGAAAAGGTGTTGAAAATATTTAATATGCAGAATGCAAAACCAGCTAGTACACCTTTTGCTAGCCATTTCAAACTTAGTAAGGAGATGTGCCCAAAGACCCAAGAAGACATGGATTATATGTCTAAATTTCCATATGCATCAGCAGTTGGAAGTTTAATGTATGCAATGGTCTGCACAAGGCCTGATATTGCACATGCAGTGGGAGTTGTAAGAAGGTATATGAACAATCCAGGAAAAGAACATTGGATGGCAGTAAAATGGATTCTCAGATATTTGAGAGGTACCACAAATAAAGCATTATGATTTGGTGGTTCAAACATTGCTCTACAGGGATATGTTGATGCAGATATGGCAGGTGACAGAGATAACAGGAGGAGCACTACAGGATATGTATTTACTGTAGGTGGAACAGCTATCAGTTGGGTTTCAAAAATCCAAAGTGTTTTTGCACTTTCAACAACAGAAGCAGAGTATGTTGCTGCTACAGAGGCTAGTAAAGAAATGATTTGGTTACAAAGGTTTATGGGTGAATTGGGTAAGAAGCATGATATGGGCACGCTATACAGTGATAGCCAAAGTGCCATTCATCTTGCAAAGAACTCAAAATTTCATTCCAGGACTAAACACATACATCTCAAGTACCATTTCATACGGTCAGTATTGGAAGATGGAGAGTTGAAGCTGGAAAAGATACACACTAGCCAGAATCCTGTAGATATGCTAACAAAAGTTGTAACTAGGGAGAAACTGAGAACATGCTCAGTTTCAATTGGTCTTCAAGGATGACGATGAAGATGAGAAACATCTAGGTCCAAAGAGGAGTCATTGTCCAGCAAATAAAGCAGTGGTGGAGTTGCTACAATTAGTCTCCAAGTGGGAGATTGTTGGGTGTGGAGCTTGATTATCTTGTTTACTTTGTATCACAGCATTGGACCCATGTACCTTAAAAGGGGCGGCAACGCCGCCCGAAATTTAATCGCTGCCATGGGGGGTCCAGAGGGGGGCGGCAACGATTTATGGCGCCCCCGAAGCTAAAAATAGATGTAAAATTGCCTTGTAAAAGTATAGTAATTTCTAGTCAATCTGGGCTGTTCATTAGGCAAATGATCTGACGGTAGAAGTTATGTTTAGATTAGGGTTTTTTGCCCTAGAAGGCAACCCCTTGTATATATGAGGGTATTGTATTGCGGCTGTGGATTATGTGTGTATTCTCGGAGCGAGAAACAGAGAGGGAGACTGTGAGAGAGAACATAGGATATTGCAGCGGATCTGCTGTAGGTTTTGTCTCTTCATTTTTGTTGGATAATATAAAGGAAGGACTGGCTGTTCGAGGTGGACATAGCCCAAACTGGGTGAACCACGTATATCTGTGTCTCTATGGTTTTATGTGTTTTGTGTGCTTGTATTTTCCGCATATTTTATGTGTTTCATTGCTCTGTAATATTTAATTTTCTAACAGTTTTCAACTCTATGGGCTTACCGAACATCGATCAAGAATGCAACCGGATTTACCCCATTCCAATTGGTATACGGTTTGGAAGGTACACTTTCGATTGATTGTGAAATCCCTTCACTTAAATTAGTTGTGGAATTACTGCTTGATACTTTTCCTGAAGAAGAATGTCTCCTCTACTTAGAGAGATTGGACGAAACTCGTCGCTTAGCTACCTTGGTCATCGAAGCACAGAAGAAGCGAGTCAAAGCCCATTTTGACCAAACAATTTCTCCTCATTATTTTGTTGACGGTGATCTTGTTCTTCTATACGACTAAGCTCATGATAAGCTGGGGGCAGGAAAATTCCAACCCATGTGGCATGGGCCTTACATCGTCAAACGTGTGTTACAGAATGGGGCTTATGTTATTGACTATGAAGGTTGTCCTTTATCGCAGCCCAGAAATGGGTTGTATCTGAAAAAATATTATGCTTGAATCATTCATGCGTGATATGTGTACATAGGTGATTGTTTTCATTTTTGTGTGCATGCTTTGGTTTGATGTGATTTGTGATATTTTTTCTGCTTATTGGGTCTTGCTTGCTATGTAGATGTCTATTTCCCCTTATGTCGGTTTCGCGGATGGTGCTTTCCGCAGTACCAGGTACTTGTCTTCGGCAGCCTAGGTAATTTATGATCCTGTTGGTGAATTGATTAACTTACAAGGTATTTTTCTGGGGCCAACTACAAACAATGTTGCTGAATATAGTGCAGTTTTGGAACTATTAACCGAGGCAGTCAACCTCGGCATACATGCATTTCTTGTGAAGTTGGATTCACAACTTGTTGTTCTTCAACTGAACGGTCATTATTCGGTTCGAAACCCATGAATTTTGAGATTGTATTTGCATATTCGTTTACTTGAAAGAAATTTTGATTTCATTACATATCAACATATACCAAGACGAATGAATACATTAACAGATGCAATAGCTAACATTATGCTAGATAGACATTTGCGCAATTTATAAAAACATCATCATATGTACATAGACCCATGTAGAATATATATATATATATATATATATATATATATCGTTTGTTTGCAACGTGTGCATCATAAAACCCACAAAAAATAATATATGTTTGTTTCAAGTTACATCATGAGACAACATGTCTCTCAAAATGTGCAAAAATAAAGCCTAAGTTCCTAATCGGCATGGTGCTCATGATAGCATGTCACCGCCCGTACCAATTGCCTCAGCAAGCATACGACTCGGCACCCCTACAGTATGCCTCTGATAGGCCTGAGGCACATCATCCAAGCGAGCATAGTCTGGGATCCCACGGGCGATCCCCTCCAGATTTTGCACTATCTCCTCCTTGCCACCCTCACCATGAGGATCGAAATCACGAGGAATCCGCCTCGCTATCGGCGACATGCCTGCAGGACGCTCTGGTCCAACATCTGCATGCATATAAGAATAAATATCAGAACATGCATATATATCAAAAAAATTATAAAATCATGGAAATGAAAAATGAGTCTTACCAAGTTCTTCGTCCCAATCCTCTCCCTCTGGGAGTGGGAGGTCTAGGTCTCCGGTGAAGTCTGTTCCAGTGTAGGGCCAGTCCTCCACGACAATCAGTTGTCTTTAGAGCCAATCAAAAAAATCTGGCCTCTAGGACATCTGTTGGCCACCCCCTGCTCTAGGCATCAGTGCCGCCCATCGGGCCATCCGTGGCTCGGTGGGTGGTGGCTTTGGGAATATAACCTCCTGACGCTGAAATATGGGTAATCGTTCCAAGAAGAATGATACCAGGATTGACCCATATCCAAAATGCTTGATTTTGGTCTTCTTGCATTTAGTAAGCTGTCGTTTGATGTTGATAGTCACGACATCAGCCCAGTTGAAGATGGTCGGGTTCATACACTCTGAAGCAAGAAGAAGTTGTGTCTTTGTGGCCTCATGTGGTGCTAGCAATCCCGCAGCCCGTGTGATAGTGTGCAGAACTACCCTCAGTGCCAAATCAGGAATGATCTGGATATCCACTTTGCTACTCCCTGATCCTTTTCGTGCCCCATGGCACACCCTGTCAATGACCATTTCCATGCTTTCTTCGAAATTCCGGGTACCAGTTAAGATAGGGACTGCACCCCTACATGACAACCCAGTGATGAAATACACATCGAAAACTTTGAGTTCAAGCTCTTGATCCCGAAGTACAGACTTTTCCTGATCTTCGTCCCAAATGCTGATTAGATACTAAAGCAATTCGGGTTGAGCCCGGAGACATGGTGTCATGAAGAACTTCTTGAGCCCACAATTCCTGAGGGCATTCATGCATTGTTAATTTCCCATTGCTTGCTCATCTTCTTCACTGTGCTCTCTCTCCTTCCACTCGATAACCATATTTTTGTGCTTTGTACCTACATGAATTGATCATAGGAACATTAGAAACCCCCTTAGGTATTAAAATTCACAATCTATTGGTTGCTTTTTCTTAAATATAAAGAGGATTTTGGGTTGCACGGTTGGCGCGAATGTTTGGCTAACAGTCGTGCCAACTGGCGCGACCCCTGTGTAAAATGGGTCGGTTGGCGCGGGTCTGTGCCCGAAACCCACGCCAACTGCGATGCCCTAGAATTTGCAATTCCTTCCCTAAGGGATCCCAAATAACAACTAAATTCAGTTAAATATAGCTTAAAAGATGGCAAATGAAGTCTGATCTTACCTGAAACAGACAGAATCCGGATTGGTCCATTGGATTGTCCACAATCGTCACCTGAAGATCACAAGGGAAACGAGTCACTGCTGCTCTGCAAAGAGGTAAAAGTGAAAAGTAAATATTTTTTTACCATTTATGGTCTTTTATAACTTTTCAAAGTCCTAAAATAGGTTTTAAAACATATTTGTTGATATATTTTCATATTATTTTCGAGGAATACATTTTACACGCGTTTTTTTTGCAGTGATAGGTTTTTACGCGGTTATGATGAAGAAACGAGTTGTATTTTATACTTTTTCAGACTCGGTAAAAACACGAAAAAGTCACTACTAGAGTCACCTTTCAACTCTTTTCTGACTCTATAAAATTAAAAATATTGCCGAGTCACTTGTCGTTTTGAACTCGTTAAATTGGCTACGAAACGATATCTGCCCAGTATATGTTTACCGCTTTTTCAGGTTGGGATATATTATTTACGAAAAAGGAATACCTTAGCCGATTGCGACTAAGAGGTTCTCTCGGACACAGTTTTCTACCTTTTCAAATCTGAGGGAATATTTACAAAAAGGGCCTTGTTTGAATTTTGTTTTACGCCTTCTTTTCAAACTCTCTAAATATGAAAAGATGCTGAATTCTTCCTTTGTCAGACTCGTTAAAAACTGATGACATCAGACTCCATCGTCATGACGTTACTCGAGTTCCTCCTTCCTAGGGCTCGTAAAATGTACTAGGATGGATTTGTCTAAGGGAAAAAATTATATGACAAGCATATGGTATCCTCTTCAAGCTTGTGTAAAAATAAAGAGGTACTCGCCAGAAATGGTGGGGGAAAATGGAAGTTATTCGTCAGTTGTGTCGGTAGTATGCCACTCTTGAACATGACACTTGTCTGCATTTCGTGTCAGGTTGGGATATCTTCATTCTATCACTTTTCATCCATGGGTTTGGGAAATCTGTTTGCCTCTCATTTGATTATAAATCTTGTCAACATGACCTCTGATCCTATTTGAGTCAAATGCTGCCAAATTCTAGAGTCGTGTTGCCGATATGTTCAAGAGCAAACCCTTCTTCAGTTTGTACATTCTCTGATCCTCTGTTTTAGTCTTGTTTCACATCATATTACATCCTCTGTTTCGTGTCGATGATGTGGGATTCGTTATGACCCTCCTTCGATGGATCACTTCCTATCGACTTCAGCTCATTATCCGGGAAGTCGATCTAGAGACTCCTTTCTGGTACCTTAGAGCTTGCATGCCTCAATGGCAGCTTCTTCACATTCGATGACAAGTTCAAATCATTGGCCTTCGATCGGGTGATTTCACAAATGTTCAACTTCAGCTCACTGTTCACATTCCACAGATTGTACTAGTAGTACCTTGAGAGCCATTGACATTATGGGTGGTTTCTCTCGCACTTGTTAACAGTTCACCTTATTGACTGGTAATCAAGTGATTTTCTAGCATGTTCGACTTCAACACGTCTATTCACATGTTGGAATTTGTACTTTTATCAGGTGGTGTTGGAGTGCAAGACCCTAGGCTTCGATCACAAAAGTCCAGGTTGTGAGGAGTGATGATTCATTCATGATTATATACATGATTCTTTAGATGGATGGCTGCAACCATACCATGGGTTCTCTTGTTTGGATCCTCTCTATACGGATGGTTGCGCCCATACCATGGATCGAATGGCCGCGTCCATGCCGAGGATCCATTAACATGATCCTTTTCTTGATGGATAGCTGCGCCTATAAAATGGATTCATGTATTCTCAACAGATGTTTCAGTTATGTATATGTATCTATGCTTGATTTGTAGGTCTCTTGACAGCAGTGTCTGGTTCCTTGCACATACTTGTAAATAATTTCACCCCTCACTCATGTTCGGACTTCATACTTTAGGGGGCATCTGTTACACAGTAATTTGTCACTATCCCTGCAATCCCCATCTCGCACATTGGAGGGTCATTTCTGTGACTAATTAGAAGTGTCATGCCTTGAAAATACCATCATTTCATCCCTTTCCATAAGGACAACATTCCATCTATTGATCATTTCCTGAGCAGACCACTAAAAACACCTGTTTTTTCCTTGGTGCGAGTATCCAGTTACACTCCCATGCCGAGCTGGAAAATTAACACTGAGCCCGCGCCAGTTGGCGCTCTGTCCCAGTTAAGCACCCACACCAATCCTGTTTTGGAAAGTTTTTTAAAAAATAGAGGCGAAGTTTCAATCACAACAACTTCGTGGATGAGTCATAAGGAGTGGTTCGACTGAATAACCCCGACCTTCGTCCTTTGGCCTCTTGTTTCCACCTTATGGGGAAACCTCCCAAGGGATAAGGCCTCCCTTCCACTATTTTAGGGATCCCAACCTCCTCCTCTCCTCTATAAATATAAGCATCTTCCATTGATGTGCTAGTTGAACATATAGCCAAGAAGCTGAACTTGGAGAAGAGATATTATAGCTGAGTAATCACTATAGAGAAGGTCGAACCAAGGAGGATCCCATAGAGATAGCCCCGTCTGAATTCCCGACGAGCTTTGTGAGACGTGCTCTGCCGGAACCCTGCTGGAGGAGATCGCAATGTCGAATCCTGGTTGTACTCTTCCTTCTTTAAATTAATATACTCGACTATGATATTGATTCCATCTCTATGTTATGTTTATTTGACGCATTTGATTTAGTCTTCTTCGATTGACTGATATTTAGGAATGTGAAATATTATGTTGTGTATCGTCTTCGTTTCTTGTGTATGTGCAGGTATCCCAGCATGAGAACGAGCAGATCATGATCTGTCGAATCAGGAGCGACAGGCAACCATTCTTCTGGGCGACACAACAGCACAGGACCTACGGTAAGTGATCTACCAAGTCTTTGTCCATTCTTAACTAGGAATTGATGTCATAGCGTGTCTCGTTTGTGGAAAGACCCACTCTAGGGCTAGTGGGATCGCTTCTGTCCATAGAGGGGATTTACCTCACCAATGCCTTCTTCTATATGGGTTGCTGCTTCTGCAATCTTGTCCAAGTATGATTTGTTGTCAACAACTAATTTTGATCGTGTGGTCCTGGAGGCCGTTTCTTTGACAGTGGTTTTTTTCTCCTTTGAACCCTTTTGAATTTTTCTTCTTTTTGAAGATTTTGTTTGCTGGTCTGAAGGGGATTTTCTTTTGTCTTTCTTCTTGGACTCATCAGTCTCTGCAATTTAAGGGGTTACAGTCTATAACCCTTCAGATTGTCCTTCTACATTTATGACCTCTATCAGCAAACTTAGATTATGTAGGGCCTTAGATTTGAGTCTAAACTTATTGTAGTCTCAGGTGTGTATTTTTCTACTACCAAAAACAGGTTTTGCATCTTTTTTATTTCTTTTGCTGCTAATATCATACCCTGTGTTATCACTCATTAATTTAAACAATTCCATTGATAGGGTTCATGCTGTCTCATAAGTCATTTTCATAAAATTGACTGAAAACAATTTGCATTTGGTAATAAACATTATAAGTCTAAAACCCATCCAAAACCATTTCATATCATTTCAAATCAACCTAAACACATCTAGTTGTCATTCTCATGCCTTTTTACCACAAAAAATTCCATTAGTCAGTTTTTCACAGTTTTGAATTATATGGTAAATCAGCAATTTTCGCTATGAAATTGCCTAAAACGATTTTCGCTACGAAACTGGCTTTTTCCTGCAAAGAGTGTCAGAGTGGTGTGAGGTGTCAAATTTTGATGGATGAAGACAAAGGTGAGGTTATCTAAGTTAGTTTTCATAATTCCCAAGAATGCAAGATCATATTTTGTCTCATCATTGTTTTTGTGGTCACATTCATCCTCCCTCAAGTTATTAAATTATTTTTTAAACAAATCACCCAAGCTCCTCTCTATAATTAAGCCTTCAGCCTTTGCATGTAAAGCATCTTAGTGTCAACCTTGAAGAATTTAGCTTTGTGGCAAACAACTTCTTGTCCAATTTGTCTTTACAGGTGTCACATTTTTAAGAGGGTAGCTTGGTTATAAAGGGAGATGGCCATGAAGGAGAAAGCATACAAAGGAGGCTCTGTGGTTAGATAGAATCTCATGGGCCTTAATCTATTCATGGAGGAACCTATTTTTTCTGAAGCATTTACTAATTCAGGTTGCTTGAAATTCTACTGGAGCTAACAATGAATTTTCTATGTTTTTGGACTGTTTGAGAAGTAAATTTCAACAGAAGATTATGGATGAACATAGATAAATTCAGAAATTATGAGAGAGGTTATTTTCAAGAACAGAAAAAGGAAAAATAACCTCCTTAATTTTTCTTAGAGGTGCTACCAGTTTGGAGATTTGAAGATGTCTCTCAGACCTATTTTCAAAAACCAGAATTTTCATGTTTTATACATGTTTTTCTAATGCAAATTATGGACAACTGGAGATGGTTTTAAAAAAACCAAGATACAGCTTTCTTCAGAACATTCTGATTTATAAAAAGCTCCTCCATTTTTGCAATATATATCAAGGATAGGGAGATAGGAGCTCATCTCTAAACCCTATTTTTTTAAGAAAAAACAGAGTCATTGTATTGGTAAATTAACTTGTTAAAGGTGAAAATAATGATTTTTGAAGAGGATAAGGGGCACTTTGAACCAAGTGTGCCTTATCATATTTCATCATATCATCTTGCAGACCTATAGGCTAAATTTTGAAGAAAAAGGAATATTTTGTAATTTTCAGCCATATCGGGCAGTTTCGTAGCATGCTCTAGGCTTGAAGGCCAAAAAACGCTACGAAATTTCTGAAGATGCTCTTTTTCCTTTAAAATAAATTTTATGACGAATTAAGGAGGGAGTTTGGATGTATTTAGATATTTTTTCATAACAAATGTTTTTGACCAACAAAGGTGGTAGAAGGAAGGGTGAAAAGACATAAGCTAGCTCGCTACTAAACTACACTACAAAATTTATGAAGATGTCTTTTTGGTTCAAAACCATTAATTTTGGCTTGGTTAAGGAGTTTCAAGGCTTTTATTTAAATGTTTTTTTACCACTCAACACCATCCATTGATCAAAAGTGGCAGATGTATAGCACAAGTGGCCTAAATTTCTTCACTATGGAATCTCACTGCAAAAGTGCCTGAAAAGCTCTATTTTTGCAGCAAAGTAAATTTTTGGAAAAGACCAAAGGATAAATAGGTTTTTAAAGGGTTATTCCCATCTGGAATGTCAAATAGTATCAGAGGAAAGATTTGCTGAATGGAAACACTTTTCATGAAGACATTGAGGGTATTTATGTTTTGTTTGTGGTCAGTTTGTTGAAGCACGCAGAGGATTGATGAATGGAAACAATTGCCATAAAGATGGTTTGGAGATTCCAACTCATCATGATGCCACATCATCAACATGACAACTCCTAAAATGTAGGCAGAACAATTTCACGAAGACAGTGAGGATATTTATGTTTTGTTTGTGGTCAGTGTTGTTGAAGCACATGATTCCTTTCGATGTAGTTGGGTTATATTTTAGATAAAGATGTAATAAATAGGTGTTTGAGTTATGTTAGGACTCTAAATATTAAGTTAGTAGGTGTCAATTTATAATTCCTAGTATCTATTTTATGGTTAGACTAGGTGGTAGCAAAATAACTTAATGATATAGCCATTTGGCAGATTCGATGTAAAGGCTAGATGCCTATAAGTAAGAAGTATTTAGATGAATGAAGGGTTGGAGAATATTGCACCAAATTGCTACTCTGTAATGTTTTTAGTTTCAGTAATATACAGTGACATTTTACTTCCAGACTTGTGATTCGAATGAGGTGTTCAATGTTTTTTTTGCTCTATATATTTCATGTTTAATCATCTGCAGTGAATTTTATCTCTAATTACTCAGAATTCATGGTGACATGCTCTAACTTCCTTTAGAGGTTAAATTTCCATGTTTTTCCTATGTTGTGTGTATGTTCCATCTGTTATTGAAACCTCTATTTGCCTCAGCTTCCATTGGAAGAATTATTATCATTGTGTTTATTGATGTTGACCCCATAGCCCAATGGTAACAAGCCTTTCATTTTTCAACCTGCAATCAATCAAAACCAAGTCATAGTTCATAGAGTTAGCCATCTAATAGTATTTCTATTGCAAATCATAAATCCCTTTTCAGAGAGCCCTTTAAAATTGAAGAGGCTAATATTCAGCTAAAAGTGATTTGAAGGAGTTACAATAAGTTGATTGATGAGCATCCTATCATGATCAATTTGGTGATAACACCATGCATCTTTTAGGAGCTCTTCATCAGACTTAGTGGGTTGATATTCCTTCTAAATTTTCTGTTAAATGTCTTCTTTCGAAACTTCTAGTAGCACCTGTGCATTGGATTTTTCTACAGTTTCAGACCTTCCTCTCCATTCTCTGGTATAAACATTAGGAAAGGAGAAATGGGAGGCACCATATTCATGGATTTAGGCTTATTAGTTTATGAGCCTTCTCCTTTCTCCAACTTCTTCTCAACCTTGGTTGAAGGAGTCTTTTCTTTTCTTACTTTAGCCTTTTTATGGATTTTCTCCTTCTTAGCCCTTCGCTTAGTTCTCTTAGTAGGCTGAGGATGTTGCTGTGAAGTTGGATATGGTTGAGATAAAACATCTAGTGTAGGTGTAGGTTGGCCTGCCCTGTAAAACAGAAAATGGTCCCATGATTGGTTTCTTTCCTGAGTTCTTCCTCAACCAAAAATTTAATAAGAGCTTGATGGTATAAGATGTATTCTGATGCAGCTGTGTGTGTTTTAATCCTAGCTGACATATTTTTCAAGCTCTTTAGTAGAAAGATTGGTAAGTTGAGGGTCTTCATACCTGCAATATGAAACAAAAATATCATATGATAAAGAAAAACCACAGTATACCTCCTCTCACTGGGCGAGGTAAAATTTGATGAGCTTAACAATCTCAGCACATTCATTTTTTAGGTAACTACTGGGAATTCCTTTAACCCAGTTGGGATCTTTGTGTCCATATTTAAGGAAAATGTTGAGGTCTCCTCCAGTGATTACTTGGCCTTTAAAAAAAATTTCTCATTCCTGTGGAAGGTTGAAAGCCTCAACAATTGAATCTGATGATACCTACAATCTCATACCATAGATAGTTGCTTCCTATCCATTGAAAGAATGTGAAAATTCCAAAGCTACTCCTAAATGAGAGCTTCCCAATCTTGAACACAATGGATACCACCCTATTTGAACAATCAACCTTCTCACATTTGGATTAGCATTAACTAGATCAACTCCTCGGGGTTCAATTCGTTTTAGCTTTCCTCCTTTCTTAGTCATCTTCAATAATAAATAAGGTTGTCTGGTGAAATTTGATAGGTGGAAAGGCTAGAGGAGCTCACCTAACAGGTGTTGTTGTGTCTTCTATGAGATTTTGTCTAAAATATAAGACTCCTTTCTCAAGGTGCTCACTGGAATATCTCGTTCACTAACAGTTAAACTCAAAACTGATAATATCTGTTTCTTTTTGGTGGTTTAAAATAGATACGTTGGTTCACCTTCCCATGCATGTGATTTTTCATTATGGTAAGTATGTTATACTTTAGCATACACCTTGTAATAGTCATGATTAACTTCAGTTGGCTACGCAGTTTTAGATGGTATGCTACAAGTGACTGGAGACGAGAGGAGCTGAAACTAGCAGTCACCTCCACTGAATCTTTATTACAGGCCTAAATTTCTGGCAACGTCTATGCATGATCAACCAAATGGTCATTGCATTAAAACTGCAGATCCATGATCTATTTCAATAAATAACACATACTTTGACATGTGGATGAGATGACTCAAGTGAGAGACAAGACAAAAAATGGTAGGTTGCTTTTAACTTTGGATTGACACCTAGCTACTACATGTATACTGATGGCTCAACTCAACATTACTTACCATAAGCCTTTCCTATCACGTGACCTGACTCATGATAAAATATTTAAAACGTATTTGATAACAGGAACACGTGGCTTAACACAAAGCGGATGCATTTTTTTTTTTAAACAAGGGTAGTTACTATAATTTCTGGAAGCATCAGGTTAAAGAAAAACAAACACAAAACATAATTAAACAGACTGTCTGAAAAGGGCTAAAACATACGCTACCGGAAATTTCGGTAGCGTTCTATTTTTTTTTTAAATTTACAAATTCTATCCTAGAAAAACAAAAAATTTAAAATAGATGTACAACTTAGCATAGAACTGTGCTAACACATTGTTTTGTTTCCAGCAGGCCTGGACAATACTCCATCGAAGTCGTTTGCTTCACCTCCCTGCATAGGAAGCCTTCCTATTATTTTAACCTTTATTTATTTATTTAATAGGGTTATGCTTCAAAACTTATTATTTTGAATGAGTGGAAGAGGCATCCCAACTTATTGAGAGTAGAGGAGGTTTCCCCTTTAGAGAAGCATTTATATAACCTATAATATTGGTTCTCTTGCTTAAAAATTTCCCCTTATCCCATTTATATAGATTGGATAACAAGTAACACAACAAGTAGATTTACACCAAGTCGAGGAGTTTGGATACTAGAATAGATGTAGGGGTTACTTCAGGGTTTTACTTTTGGATGTATCATACTTTCAATCTGGAATTAGCTCAACAAATGGCATCTTCCCAAACAAAGAAGAAGAATAAACAGACAACCAAGCATTTTTATTGTCACTATTCCACCACAAAGTCCTTTTGAGCCATACACTTTTCACATAGGCAATTATTTATGTAAAATTACCAAGACAAAAAGCAAGACATGACTCAACTTTATATGACACACATACAACTAACATAAATGAAAAAGAAAAGAAACAAAAGGAAAGATTGTATTAGAAGCACAACTTAGAGTTTCTATTGGAAATAATGCTTCAAATATCGACCATTCATGAGAAGATGGCCAACCCTTCCATCTAAGGATTTCAACTTGAAGGTGTTATGAACGAGCTTCTCTTCGATGGTGAAAGGTCCAATATAAAAGGGTTCGAACTTTGTGTATTTAACTTTCTCTTCATGGGCTTTGTCTCACTTCAATACTAAGTAATCCAAATCAAAACTCTTAGTCCCTGCAGATTTCGTGTTGGACCAACGATTAATACATTTTTAATGGATGATCAATATTTATTTGACTTTGAGCCTTTCTTCCTCAATTTTGAGAAAAGTATTTATCCTACTTTGAGCCAAAAGGAAATATTTACCTTGGGACCCTTGGGAGAGCTACAAGGATGGGAGATACAGGTTCAAAGACAAGATAACTTCTTTATTATAAACCATCAAGTATGGCGATGTTTTGAGGGAAGTCTTAGGAGTTACACGATCAACCCATAATGCATGGAATAAAGTATTGTGTCAGTTCCTATGCTTAGATTAAATGGTTTTCTTGATTATGTGGATAGTATTTTTGTTTGTTGATTTAGCAAAACCATTTCCTTGTAGGTACTAGTTAGATGCAAGCTTTAACACAATACCATTTTCTAATGTGAATTCATAAATCTTCAATGAAGAAAAATAAGTCACATTATCAAAGAAAAGAGACGTTGGAACACCAAAACAGTTATAATGTTATTCTTCAAGAAGTGGATGACTTCCTGATCATTAATCTGTATTAACGAAACTACTTCTATCCACCAAGTAAAATAATTTATTGCTGTTAAAATTTATCAATGTTGCTTTGATGAATTTGGGAATATTTCTCCAATAAATTCTAGTCCACGTCGTTGGAATGGTTCCTTGACTGCTACTGGTAGCAGTGGGGTGGTTGACTTCTGATCTCAACTGACGCATCTCTGACAAGATGGGCACTTTTGAACATAAGCGTAAGCATCCTTGAATAAGGTAGTCCAATAACAACCAACTTTCATTACTTTATGTGCAATTGTATCGCCTCCATAGTGACCACCTGTCGGTCTGGCGTGTAATCTATTAGTACCTTCTCCGTATCTTGAGGCTCAAGGCATCTTAGAAAGACACCATTATGGTTCTTTCTAAAAATCAATCCATGAACGAGCTGATAAGATAGAGCCTTAACATGGATTTCCCTCTTTTGTTTATTTGATAAATGCGTCAACAAGGTGTTGTGATATAAAAATTTACTTATGTTTGAGTACCATGGCATAGTTTATTTGGTATGGGGAACATGCTCAATGGTGTACATCTCTATTTCTTGCTCCCAACCTAAAATATATTTCTCGATAACATCTCTTGATTTGGTTGCAATATGACAGAGGCCATGACACTTAACCGTATGAATTGGTTTAAAATCCATATCATATTCTTGTAAATATGTCATCCAATTTCATCTCTTCTCACATAGATCTTGTTCTACGAAGAGTGTTATGACCGATGGATGAGGAAAAAATATGATCGTGTGAGATTTAAGGAGATAGGGCTTGAAGTATTTTAATGCCTTATATACAATGTAATATTTTTTATTAATGGCAGGGTAATTCAACACTGACCCCTGTAAGCCAACACTCATGAAAGAGATAGGTTGTTCATTTCCTTCAGCATCCTTTCGAGTCAATACAATTGCAATATATGAATCTGAAGCAAAATGTAAAGTAAGAAATCTTTTCCATAATCATTACTAAATAATGTAGTGATAACTTGTTTAATTTGAGAAAAAGAATCAGTTTCCCTTTTGTCCCATTTATAAATTGCATTTTTCTTAATCATCACAAGTAAAGGATTAACTATTTGATCATAGTCAAATATGAATTTTCACAAGAAATTAATCTTCCCTAAGAAATATTGCATAGCCTTTTTATTCACTGGGAACGAGATATGAGTTATGGCTTTGACCCTTTCAGGGTCAACTTTGATTCCACTTTTCGTAATGATGTGTCCTAAGAGAGTACCTTCTGACATGCCAAAGGTGTTTTTCTTGGGATTGAGATAAATTCCATATTTATAACACCACTAAAATATTTGTTTTAGATGATGTACATGATATGATCTTGTTTTACAAAACACAATAACATCATCTAGGTAAATTACTATACTTTGGTCGATCATGCCACAAAAATCGATGTCTATTACTCTTTGGAATGTAGCACCAACATTGATAATCCCAAATGGCATGTGCTTAAAGGAAAATGTTCCCAAATTGGTCCTGGAAGTGGTATTGAGGCAATTTGGTTCTGCCATTAGCACTTGATTGTAACCAGAAAAACCATATAGCAACGAGAACATCTCAAACCCAGATATTGTTTGGAGAATATGTTCCATGGATGGCACCGAGTAATTATATTTATTTGATGCTCGGTTGATATTGAGAAAATATATACATAACTTTATTTCACCGAAATTATTTTTGACTAGGACCAAATTCAAAACAAAAGTAGAATGTCTAACCTTGAAAATGATCCGAGCATCCAGCAAATTTCTCAATTCCTTTTGAATTAGGGGTTCCAGCGTAGGATGAACTTTTCTTAATGTTTTCTGAAAAGGTTTTACAACTTCTTTAATGAGAATGACATGTTGGATGATGCAAGTATGATATGTCTTCAAATCATCGTAGGTCCATGCAAACACATCATGGTTAGGTTTGAACAAGCATATGAATGTTTGTCGTTTTTGTGGAGAAAAACATGTATTGAGGTTTACATATTTCAGATCTCCTTGAGTTTCCAAGTTGACTTGCTTAGATTACAAATTCGAGCTTTGAGTCATAATATTGATTAGTCCTCTGAACCAGTTTTGCAGGTCATATAATTTTTCCAGGGACACTACACCTTTAGGGAAATTATTGTCTCTCATTGTATCAATTTCTTCTTTCAGAGCCTTGTCTTACTCATCCTCCTCAATGGCAGCATCTATAAACATATTCGCATTAGCCATAAAATGTAGTATCTATTGTTCGTCATTGAAAAAATGAAAATTAGTGACATTATCAAGAACAAATTTTTTATATGTAATCTCTATATAAAAATCATTTTTCAACGATGACATTCCAATGACTACATTAGCTAATGTATCTGTTGTAACATTTCTAAGCCTAGGAACAATAATGATATTAAAAGATTTAAAATAATTAATCAAACGCCATACATCCTATTGGTAGTTTTTAATATTTGGTGAAACACATTGGATAGTATCTCGTACTCGACTGGTGAGGTAAAAATTGATGAGCTTAACAGTCTCAGCACATTCATTTTTGAGATAATTGCTGGGAATTCCTTTAACCCAATTGGGATATATGTGTCCATATTTAAGGAAAATTTTGAGGTCTCCTCCAGTGATGACTTGGCCTTTAAACAATTTTTCTCCTTCCTGTGGAAGGTTGAAAGCCTCAACAATTGACTCTGCTGATACTTGCAATTTGAGACCATATATAGTTGCTTCCTTTCCATCGAAAGAATGTGAAAATTCCTAAGATACTCCTAAATGAGAGCTTCCTATTCTTGAACACAATGGATACCACCCTGATTTAAAAATCAACCTTCTCACATTCAGATTAGCATCAACTAGATAAGCTCCTTGGGGTTCAATTCGTTTTAGCTTTCCTCCTTTCTTAGTAATCTTCAGTAATAAAGAAGGTTGTTTGCAGAAATATGATAGGTGGAAAGGCTATAGGAGCTCACCTAACATGTGTTGATGTGTCTTCTATGATATCTTGTCTAAAATATAAGACTCCTTTCTCAAGGTGCTCATTAAAATATCTCGTTCACCAACAGCTAAACTCAAAACTGATAGTCTTCGTTTCTTTGCGGTGGTTTAAAATAGATACATTGGTTCTCCTTCCCATGCATGATATTTTTCATTATGATAAGTATGTTAGACCATAGCATACACCCTGTGATAGTCATGATTAACTTCAGTTGGCTGTGGAGTTTCAGACGGTATGCGATAGGTGACTAGAGATGAGTGGAGCTAGAACTAGCAATCACCTCCACTAAATCTTTATTACAGGCCTAAATTTCTGGCAACGTCCATGCATGATCAACCATATGGTCATCTCATTAAAATTGCAGATCCACGATATATTTCAAAAACTAACACGTACTTTGACATGTGGATGAAATGACTCAAGTGACAGACATGACGGACAATGGGAGGTTGTTTTTAATTGCGGATTGATGACTAGCTGATACACGTATAACGATGAATCAACTCAACATTACTTAGCATAAGCCTTTCCTATCACATGACCTAAATCACGATAAAATATTTAAAACTTATTTGATAACAGGGATACGTGGCTTAACACAAAGCATATGCGCTTTTTTTATTTTTTTAAAAACAAGGGAAGTTACTGGAATTTCCGGTAGCATCGAGTTAAAGAAAAACAAGCGCAAAACATAATTAAACAGACTATCCGAAAAGGGCTGAAACATACGCTACTTGAAATTTCGGTAGAATTCTATTTTTTTTTTGAAATTTACAAATTCTATCCTAGAAAAATAAAAAATTTAAGATAGGCTCACAACTTAGCATAGAATTGTGCTAACACATTTCTTTGTTGCCAGTAGGCCTAGACAGTACTCCATCGAAGTCATTTTCTTCACCTCCTTGCGCAGGAAGCCTTCCTATTATTTTATCCTTTATTTATTTATTTAATAGGGTTATGCTTCAACACTTATTATTTTGAATAAGCAGAAGAGGGATCCCAACTTATTGAGAGCAGAGGAGGTTGCCCCTTAGAGAAGTATTTATATAACCTATAATATATATTTTTTTTCTTTAAAATTTCCCATTATCTCGTTAATACTATATTGGATAACAAGTAACACAACAAGTAGATTTACACCAAGTCGAGGAGTTTGGATACTAGAATAGATGTAGGTCTAATAGGTTCCTTCAAGGTTTTCCTTTTGGATGTATCATATTTTCAATCTAAAATTAGCTCAACAAATGGAATCTTCCCAAACAAAGAAGAAGAATAAACAGACAACTAAGCATTTTGATTGTTTCTATTCCACCACAAAGTCCTTTTGAGTCATACACTTTTCACACGGGGAATTATTTATGTAAAATGACCAAGAAAAAAAGCAAGACATGGCCCAAATTGAAATGACACACATACAACTAACATAAATTAAAATGAAAAGAAACAAAAGGAAATATTTTATTGGTAACACAACTTAGAGTCGCTATTGGAAATAATGCTTCAAATCTCAACTATTCATGAGAATATGGCAAGTCCTCCCATCTAAGGATTTCAACTTGAAGGTGTTATGAATGAGCTTCTCTAAGATGGTGAAAGGTCCAATCCAAAAGGGTTGGAACTTCGTGTATTTTCCTTTCTCTTCATGGGATTTTTCCCACTTCAATACTAAGTAATCCACATCAAAACTCTTAGTCCCCATAGATTTCTTATTGAACCAACGATTAATACAGTTTTAATGGACGATCAATATTTCTTTGTGTTTGAGCCTTTCTTCCTCGAGTTTGAGCAAAATATCTATCCTACTTTAAGCCAGAAGGAAAGCTTTACCTTGGGAACCTTGGGAGAGCTGCAAGGATGGGAGATACAGGTTCAGAGACAAGATACCTTCTTCACCATAAACCATCAAGTATGACAATATTTTGAGGGAAGTCTTAGGAGTTACACGATCAACCCATAATGCATTGAATAAAGTATTGTGCCAGTTCTTATGCTTAGATTAAATGGTTTTCTTGATTATGCAGATAATATTTTTGTTTGTTGATTCAACGAAACCATTTCCTTGCAGATGATATTTAGATGCATGCTTTAACACAATATCATTCTCTAATGTGAATTCATAAAGCTTCAATGAAGAAAAATAATTCACGTTATCAAATAAAAGAGACGTTGGAACACCAAACTAGGTTATAATGTTCTTCTTCAAGAAGTGGATGACTTCCTGATTGTTAACTTGTATTAAAGGAACTACTTCTGTCCACCAAGTAAAATAATTTATTATTGTTAAAATTTATCGATGTTTCTTTGATGAACTTGGGAATATTTCTCCAATAAATTATAGTCCACACTGCTAGAATGGTTCCTCGACTGCTACTGGTAGCAGTGGGGTAGTTGAATTCTGATCTCAACTAACGCGTCTATGAAAATATGGACACTTCCGTCAGCATCCTTGAATAAGGTGGTCCAATAATAACCAACCGTCGTTACTTTATGTGCAATTATATCGCCTGCATAGTGACCACCTGTCGGTCTAGCGTGTAAGATATCAATACCTTCTCCGTATCTTGAGGCTCAAGGCATCTTAGAAAGACACCATTATGATTCTTTCTAAAAATCAATCCATGAACGAGATGATAAGATAGAGCCTTAACGTGGATTTCCCTCTTTTTTTTATTCGATAAATGCATTGACAAGGTGGCATGATCTAAAAATATACGTATGTCTTAATACCATGGCACATTTGATTTAGTATGGGGAACATGTTCAACGTTGTACATCTCTATATTTCTCGATAACATATCTTGCTTTGGCTGTAAGTTGACAGAGACCACGACACTTAACCATATGAATTGGTTTAAAATCCATATCATATTCTTGTAAATATGTCATCCAATTTTCTCTCTTCTCACCCAGATCCTATTGTACGAATAGTGTCATGAATGATAGATGAGGCAAAAATATGATCGTGTGAGATTTAAGGAGATAGGGTCTGAAGTATTTTACCGCATTATATATAATGTAATACTATTTTATCAATGGTAGGGTAATTCAACTCTGACCCCTGTAAGCCAATGCTCATGAAAGAGATAGGTTTTTCATTTCCTTCAACATCCTTCTGAGTCAATACAACTGCAATAGATGAATTTGAAGAAAAAGTGTAAAGCAGGAAATCTTTTCCGTAGTCATTACTAAATAATGTAGTGATAACTTGTTTAATTTGAGCAAAAGCATCATTTTCCCTTTTGTCCCATATACAAGTTTCATTTTTCTTAATCATCTCAAGTAAAGGATAAACTATTTGAGCATAGTCAAAGATGAACATTTACAAGAAATTAATCTTCCCTAAGTAAGATTGTATAGCCTTTTTATTCACTGGGAATGAGAAATGAGTTATGGCTTTGACCCTTTCGGGGTCAACTTTGATTCCACTTTTCACAATGATGTGTCCTAAGAGAGTAACTTCTGACACACCAAAGGTGTTTTTCTTGGGATTGAGAGAGATTCCATATTTATTACACCGCTCAAATATTTGTTTTAGATGATGTACATGATATGATATTTTTACATAACACAATAACATCATCCAAGTAAATTAATACACTTTGGCCGATCAGGCCACAAAAATCAATTTCCATTACTCTTTGGAATGTAGCACCAACATTGATAATCCAAAATGGCACGTGATTAAAGGAAAATGTTCCCAAATTGGTCCTGAAAGTGGTCTTGAGGCAGTGTCGTTCTGCCACTAGCACTTGATTGTAGCCATAAAAACCATCTAGCAACGAGAACATCTCAAACCCAGATACTGTTTGGAGGATATGTTCCATGGATGGCATCGAGTAATTATCTTTATATGATGCCTGGTTGAGATTATGAAAATATATACATAACCTTATTTCACTGGAATTATTTCTGACTGGGACCAAATTCGAAACAAAAGTATAATTTCTAACCTTGAAAATGATCCAAGCATCCAACAAATTTCTCAATTCCTTTTGAATTAGGGGTTCCAGCATAGGATGACTTTTTCTTAAATTTTGCTGAAAAGGTTTTACCCCTTATTTAATGGGAATGACATGTTGGATGATGCAAGTATGATATGTCTTCAAATCATTGTAGGTCCATGCAAACACATCATGGTACTGTTTGAACAAGAAGATGAATGTTTGTCATTTTTGTGCATAAAAACATGTATTGAGGTTTACATATTTCATATCTCCTTGAGTTTCTAAGTTGACTTGCTCATATGACAACTTCAAGCTTTGATTCATAATATTGATTGGTCCTTTGAACCAGTTTTTCAGGCCATATAATTTTTCCAGGGACACCACACCTTTAGGCACATTATTGTATCTCATTGTATCAATTTCTTCTTTCAAAGCTTTGGCGTGCTCATCCTCCTCAATGGAAACATATTTAAACACATCCGCATTAGCCATAAAATGCAGTATCTGTTGGTCATCATTGAAGACATGAAAATTAGTGACATTATCAAGCACAAATGTTTTATATATAATCTCTATAGAAAAATAATTTTTCAATGATGACAATCTAGTGACTACATTAGCTAATGCATATGTTGTAACATTTCTAAGCCTAGGAAAAATAATGAAATTAAAAGCTTTAAAATAATTAATCAATCACCATACATACTATTGGTAGTTTTTAATATATGGTGAGACACATTAGATAGTATCTCGTACTCGACGAGCAACTACTTTTGAGTCAACAATTACCTTGAGCATCTCTACCTTCGGATTGATGGATTTATTTAGTCCAAGAACGAGTGCTTAATATTTGCCAGTATTATTTGTACACTCAAACTCCAAACGACATGATAGTATGTGATTCTTATTGCAAAGGTGCCATACTCTCCATGGATGGCACCGAGTAATTATATTTATCTGATGCACAGTTGAGATTGTGAAAATCTATACGTAACGTTATTTCACCAGAATTATTTCTGACTTGGACCAAATTCGAAACACAAGTAGAATGGATAACCTTGAAAATGATCCAAGCATCCGACATCTTTCTTAATTCCTTTTGAATTATGGGTTCCAGCATCGGAGGAATGTTTATTAACTTTTGTTGAAAAGGTTTTACCCCTTCTTTAATGGGAATGACATGTTGGATGATGCAAGTATGATATGTCTTCAAATTGTTGTAGGTCCAAGCAAACACATCATGGTACTGTTTGAACAAGAGAATGAATGTTTGTCAATTTTGTGGAGAAAAAACATGTATTGAGTTTTACATATTTCAGATCTCCTTGAGTTTCCAAGTTGACTTGCTCATATGACAACTTCGAGCTTTGAGTCATAATATTGATTGGTCCTCTGAACTAGTTTTGTAGGTCATATAATTTTTATAGGGACACTACACCTTTAGGCATATTATTGTCTCTCATTGTATCAATTTCTTCTTTCAATGCCTTGTCGTGCTCATCCTCCTCAATGGCAACATATTTAAACACATCTGCATTAGCCATAAAATGTAGTTTCTGTTGGTCGTCTTTGAAAACATGAAAATTAGTGACATTATTAAGCACAAATGGTTTATATATAATCTCTATAGAAAAATCATTTTTCAACAATGAAATGCCAGTGACTACATTAGCTAATGCATATGTGGTAACATTTCTAAGCCTAGGAACAATAATGATATTAAAAGCTTTAAAATAATTAATCAATCACCATACGTCCTATTGGTAGTTTTTAATATTTGGTGAAACACATTGGATAGTATCCCGTACCCGATGAGCAACTACTTTTGAGTCACCAATTACCTTGAGCATCTCTACCTTCAGATTGGTGGCTTTCTTTAATCCAAGCATGAGTGCTTCATATATTCCAGTATTATTTGTACCCTCAAACTCCAAATGACATGATAGTATGTGACTCTGATTGCATGTGTATATGAGTACGTAAAAACTACAAAACCATCTTGCGTTATTGAACCATAAAAGTATGAAGTCCAAATATTATTAGTTACTAAACTGGTTCCTGTACTGTGTTCTTGAACCATCAAAGTATAAATTCCAATTATTATTAGCTACTAAATTGGTTCCTATACTATTATTATTATTTATATGTACATATATATTACCCGATTCATTAGCACCAATCAAAGTACAAGGAAGGAGATCCAACTGTGTATCAAGTGAGATAGGTGATGGTTGTGCTTGATAGCACTCGTGATCAGTTTCCAAAAAAAAAAATTCCAAAGGTTAAATCGACAAAGGAAAAAGGCTCATTATGACCCTCAAGCGGTGTCACAATATACTTCATGTATGGCTCACTCTCCACTCGAATCTGGTTGTTTCTTCCCTTATATGGAATCTATAAGTTTGACCAATCTATATAAAATTACCATTTTAATTTACTAGACCAGTCTCTACTTAGGAGTATGTAATAGGCTTCATGAATGTCCAAAATTACAATGTTTATACATTGGTGTACTTGGTGATCATATGATAATCGGATAATAACATTCTTATGCTCACTAATATATTGGACAAGAGATTTTTCTAGCTGAATTATTTGTGCATTGGTTTTATTTCATTTAGCATTAATTTTATTAGCAACATATAATGGAATTACATTCACATATTCACCTGAATCGACTAGAAAATTCTAAAAATTCTAATTAAAAATTTCAAAATTTAGCAAAAATGGGAGCCAAAGCTTATTAGCATCTAGAGTTACATCATTAACTACATATTCAAGGGCTCTAGTAGACTTACCAGACACCTTTTGAGAAGTAGAAGCTTTGTCACCTGATGAGGGTTGTGAAAATGATTGGACAAATAGTTCATATTGTCCTGCTATCTTTGTAAGCTCAAAAATGGAAATGTTGGTGTGAACTTTGTTCAAATATTAAATGATATTATAATAAATTGTTTCATTTTTAGAAGGAATTTATAAAGTTTCTGGAGGGGTAGATTTATTTGACACTTTCAGAGTGTTAGAATTTTTTTTGTTGCTGGAGGAAGTGTTCTTAGAAGAAGTATCATTTCCAGAATTAATTTGTGCATTCTAATTAGGATTGGTCGGTGGTGAGATCCTTCTTAACAATTTATCCTTCAATTTCTATCTTGTCACCTCCTGTTTAGAAATGGGCAATTTTCTCTTCAAACTATATCAACCATTTTATTACTGAGGAGGTGCTTCACTTTGGAGGGGTGCTTCAACACTCTTTTGGTTAGTATTGTGAATTAAATCAAAAGCATCAAATATGTGTCCAACACTTGTAATTTATTCGACCATTGCAGGTTCATTTGTTTCTTTTTTTCCTCACACTGCTCATGTTCTAGTAAAGTATCAACAATATGTTCGACCAAATCATTCATGGTATGGTTCCACTATGGGCATGTTTTCTCTGAATTCCATTCCTAATGGAAATAAAAATAGTTTTCCATGTCGATAATTTCAATGTTCAACACAACATTCGAACTCTGGGTAGATTTAGTTGGTTGATTGTTTTTGTTGTTATTCCTTTTGAATGGGAAATACTTGGGAGGCTTGCTACTAGTATAAGTCTCACTTGACCTTTGCTTTAATTTTTAAACTTCGTTAGTGAGTGCCTTTAATGATATGGTCAAGATTTCAATATCTATAGAATTATTTTCTTTAACCTTAATTGAATATGGTTGAGACTTATTTCCAATATCATTAGAGTATTTAGATTCGTCATCATCTGCAATAACTTCAATGGCACATAAGTATTTCTCCAAGATGATTGCTTCTACAAAGTTTAGAGCCAATGTCTCCTTTGCAACTCGTTTAACATAAGAGGAAATGTGTGTAGGAAAGGAAGCTATATAATAATAAATAGTGATTGAATTGTGAGGTTGTGTTTCTCAAGGAAACTTGTTCAATATGTGGTTGAAACTCTGATTGAAATCCTTAACTTTCTCCTCCTCCCCATCTTAATGTTTCCAATATGTTTTAATTACATGGAAGGAGTATTTTCATCATCTACTTTCTCTAAAAACAATTTCTTAAACTCCATCCAACCATGGAATGAATTAACAGGCAGACTATGGTACAATGCTACTCTTTACCTTCTAATGTGAAAGGAAAAATAATACTAGCAAAATCATTATAACGTACCTCTAACATCCATAGATGCATGTAGAAAGCATCGATATGATCTTATTCCTCATTCTTGTCTAGATCAAACTTTGATAACAAATTCTCTTGATGTCTAGGAATTTTATGAAGGTTATCCAGAAGAGAAAGTAGCCCTTGGGCCATCTAAACCAAGTCTTGATCATCCATGTATTCATCTCTTTTTTCCTCATCCCTTTCTGAGTTTAATGAATCCTTTCCTTCAGTGTTTAAACAATCATTAAACTCTAACTCAACTTTCGTATTCTCTTCGTAAGAAAAAACAATATCTTCCTTGTAATATTCATGAATGGGTGGAAGTGACTCTTGCTGAATTATGTCTTATGAAGAATCTACTAATTCCTCAAGATTAGTAAAGAACAAATATTCCATTTATGTGACTAAAAGACCAATATGATTTGTCTCTTTCTTCTTAGGATGATGAGGAAGATTATGAGAAACATGGATTAAACCTATAGCCTTTGCAAACTGAAGGGTTATAGGCATAAGTACTTGGAGTTGTTCGTAGGTAACCTCATAGGTCAACTCCGGACCAGGTTGAGTAGACCCTCCTACTTTGAGAATAGGAGTTGGGATGGTGCTCAAAATATTACTAACTTGTCCAGAAGATGAATGATTGGGACGTGTAGAGTTATCAACCATAAAAAACTGGCTTCCCACCCTCTAGTGCCATAATGTTGATGATGCAAGATACTGCGAACATTCATGGGATCTCTTTAATATAATTTCCCAATTATACCTCACATCGTTTGGTGTAGAAGTCCCATCCATAAATGCAACCTCGATTCCATTTACTTAAATATATTCCTTGGATTAAATAGTTAGCACAAGAGAGAACATATGTGCTTTTGAATGAGCATGACAATGTGCCTTGTGAAATGTTGAATTGTAGATGTATCAATGTTATTTCATTGCAAGGGAGGGACAGTGATCCTCTAAGTAATAGTACTAATATAATGGAGACAGAAACACATAAACGAGAAGGAATAATTAGACATTAAGATAAATAGTTCACATATATGCAATGATCATTAAATCATCACAAACAAATTCCAACAAGTTAAGCACTAGAGCCACCAAAATAGTTTAATTAATTTTTTGCATATGAAATCGAACAAAAACAACAAAAACTTGAATAATACTCCCAAAACATTTATGATTCATGCATGAAAATGTGTTGGCTGAAAGGCTTCAAGTATTAAGAAAAATTTCCAAGATACATAAGTACAATTAACACTAGTAGCTCCAATAGTGGAGTGTTAGAGCCACTAATTTATCCCAAAAAGTACTATCTCTATCTCTCTAATTCCTATGAGAGGCACCAAGGTTAAAAAATTCCTTCTCTTGAGAAACACGGACCCTTTTATAAATTGAGGCATGGATTTTCATATCCTCGTGACTCTTGTCTTTCCAACATCTAATGACCTTTGGAATTCAATAACCCTTGGAATTCAAAATGAATTTTGGAATTACGTTCAACTCTTGGAATTACATGTCTTTTGGACTTCTATACATGGCTCTTTTGTCCATATATGAATCTTGGACTTCCACTTCTTAGTCTTTGGAATGATTACATCATTACATAATATTTTCTGCATCATCATGTGATGAGGACGTGACAAGTCACTATCATAGATGACTGGGACTCATATTGACTGATTACATGTAATTTATTCATTAAGTGACATGGCTGCCACTTGTGTCTTTGATCCTTCATGTCACTGACGTCTTTACCCTCAAAAGGGTCTTTGGTCTTATGGAGTCTTTAAGTTGCTTTGATAATCAAGATTTCAACGTGTTCTTTGTTCACGAATTCTTTCTTTAACTACCCTCTTTTCTTGATCTTCTTCATGCATGCTTGTTGTGCTTCTCTTGAAATACTTGTGACTACAATCACTCATGACAAGAAAACATCAACCTAAAAAAACTTATATTTTAACATGCTCATGCAGATTTCCTATTCATGAATCAATAATGCACTTGGGAGGATCAAAGAGAACTTTTTGGTGTAAGGGCACACTTCAAAAGGCTGAAGGGTTGAAGAGATGAAGCTTTAGGGATTCAGTATGTGCTCATGTGCTCAAAAGGAGAGAGACAAAATCAAGGGAGGGCGCAGGGTGCAGTTCCAAAGGACAAAGGAGGATCGTTCGGGCTTCCCAAGTGTGTTGTGTTCTCAATGGAAACAAATGGAAACAAGGAGGGCACATGGAATAGAAATGAAGGTTGAAGGGAAAGGCTTCAAGCTTCAGGGTGTGATCATGCACTCAAGAAGGAAAAGGAGGGCACAGGGTGTAGTGTCGAAGGACGAAGGATAAGGCTTCAGGGCTTCATAGTGTGCTCATGCACTCAAGAGGGTGAAGGAGGGTAAGACGTGCATTTACAAAGGAGGAAGGATCTAGGCTTTATATATTCAGGGTGTGCTCATGTGCCCAAGAAGGGCATAGTTCTTCGAGTCGAAGGAATGCGTTCAGAGGAAGACTTGGATCTTCACGGTGCAGTTCAGAACAATGAAGGAGAATGATGCTTAGGATTGTGACGTTGTATTCTTGGAGGGTGCAGGGCACACTTTCAAACAATGAAGGATTTCTGATCAAGGCTTAAGAGTGCACTCTTGCGTTCCTTGCCTTACTAGGTTCACTTTGCAACCAAATTTTTTCTAAGTTTGGTGGATAGAATAAGGGGCGAACACAATGTTTTTAGAAAAAAAATCAAGTGTGAAACATACTAACTCATCAATAAGATTTATAAAGGATTGAAAAATGATAAATAAACATAAAAACTCTAGTTTACATACACTCCCCAAGTACAACAAAAAAAGTGTGTGCGACTGCGACCAAAAAGTGTCGTTTTGCGACAAACAAAGGTGTCATGACCATGAAATGTATTAGACATGTTATAATCAATGTGACGACACTTTAGTAATGATCCATAACATTTGAAACATGTATAATGACTTAAAACGATACTCGATAACCAAGGCGGCACTAGATGCGATAATTAGGTAGGATCCCAAATTTGAATGTAGTGAAATTTTAGAGGGTGTTGTAGTAGCGACAACAAGTCCATAATTTATTTTTCATATTGTTGAGAAACCAAGTGTAATTAAGTACAACACTTAATTCCTCTTCTTGATATGTTCTTGTGAAAATAAATGTCTTCTTATTACTTCTTATGTCTTCTTCATTAAGAAATTATATAATTTTCAATATTTCAAGAAAATATAGAGATCACAATGAGACATGAGGCACCATAAATTAGGCTAGTATCCTGGGAAAAACCCACAAGGGGAAAACCAAACAATAATTCCATTATATAATCAAATCAAAATTAGAGGTATCCAATCCAATACCAAGTCCAACCTACCACCAAGATACCAAGTCAAACCCTCTTCCAAGTCACCTCCAAAGTCAAAGTCAACGCTTAGTCAAACTACTTCAAATATGATCAAACTTGATAATTTCAGACTTGAAACTAGGGCCAAATTTTCATTTGCAACAAAATCAGAAAACTTTGGTCTCTTTTCACAAAATTTTATCCTACACACATGCGAGCTGGTAGAATTCAAATATTGGGTCAACAAATCTAGATTCTCCTTGTTTTTACTTTCCCTTATCTCTCCTTTGACTTGGCCATATTTCTCCTTTTTTAGGTGTAGAATATACTTATTGTGATGATGAGTGAATGTAATTTTGAGGAGGTCAAACTATATATTATATATAGCTATCGAGGAGGGTCGAATAGGGCTTGCTTTGGAGGGTTAGGACAAATTGTGTAAGGAGGGATGAATTGGTCATTTGTGGTCTTATGACTCAAAATAAAAGTTCAAATGATAGTTCTTTTAAATTTCCAAATTAGACACGACTCAAATAAATTTTCTTCTGAGTCAAAATAAATTCTTTTGACTCTAGCATGAACATGCTTTACAAAATATAATAGATACATTAATGATAAATACTTATATTATGAAGATTGAACCTAGTTACAATTTCAACACTCCTTATTAACTAGGGAGATATTCATAATGACTGATCAAGATAATCTCAAGTTGAAATATTCTTATAATAAAGGATCCAAATTGATAAGCACCACTATAAACCTCATCATGACCAACATTGTCAAATTACCAAGGCCTTGAAAAGTAAGGTCTATTTCTCCACTAGTACAGAGCACAATGTTGGGAGGCATTCAATAGGACATCACATAGCCACCTCTCTAAGGCATGTACTCCACCTAGGTTCACCAACGTATGTCCTCCAAAGGATGATTTCCTGATTTGGTGTTACAATACTTGATAGAAGGAAATGTCAGTCCATTGGACCATTATTAAACTAAGGAAACACACTTGACTTAGGCGATTAGTCCTAATAGGTCATAGTACATGACTCAATATTGTCAATCCATGATGCATATCCAATCTACTATTGATCCAAGTGGCTCCAGAGACACTCAAGGATCCAAGAGGGCTCAAGAAAGGCTCAAAAAATCAAATATTCAAATCTCAGTGAAACTGAGTCCAAGTTGTAGTGCTATTTGTTACTATTCCAGTGGCATAGAAACCACTCAAATCCGAGTTCGTATGACCAAATTATTGAAATTTGAATTTTGACAAGAAATGCAGAAAGGAGAGGCCCACAGTGTGCCACCTAGAATCCCAGTCAGCATGTGAGACCCACATATTCCATGTCAGTGGAATAATGGCCTATCAACCATTAACACTTGGTGTTCAATCATTGGCCTCCTTATCCCTGTAAAAGGACAAAAAAAACATATTATAAATCTCATATGAGACAAAATGCATATAATACAAAAAAATATTATAAGAAAATATATATAAAAAATCCATAATATAGCTATTATAACCATATTAAAAAAAAACCATAGAACATATAACAAACATCGTTATCTTCAAAACTCAAATATGGATTTTCCAACGAATATGTCAAAAAGGCATGGTGGTGATATAATATGGTGGTTATATATATACACCATATGTTATAACAAACCATATGTTAAAATTTACAAACAAACTTCTATTAACCATATATTAAATTTAAAAATGAGAACCAATGATAGAGGATAGTTATGGCGTGTTTGTTACAATGTATATGCCATATATTAAATTACAACAACGACCCCAAAACCTTTAAAAAACCAATGACTTCATTTCAAAATAGTTTAGAGTTTGTGTAAAAAGAACATTTGTTTGTATTAAAAATATATATATATATATATATATATATATATATATATATAAGAGTCCGTAGGGTCGACCCCGTGACCGCCGAAGGGGAATTGTTTTAACATGGGGTCAATAACCAAGAAGGCAAATTTCTAGTTGTAAAATATGCCAAGAGAACCACTATATAAATTTTTCCTTACTCAACGGAAGTGGGGGAGAGGAACCATGCATGGAGCTGAGCACATGAAGGGATTGAAACCATGACTGTTTTAACCATGATTTATTAGCGAAACTTGTTGGTTAAAGTTGTCATTGATGTCAATATGGCATTGTTGGAGATGGAAATTATTCTTGTGATGCTTGAATAACCCTTTCGTGATGTTTCCCTAGGATGAAGATGATGCATATACCAAATTCCCTAGCTACATTTATATCCCTATATACACGATGACAAGCCCTAGATTTTTGTTTCATGATCTAATAATGAAAGAAGCTCTAAATTCCCATGATACTCTAGAAGATTCCTTAGCCATAATATATTGATGCATGTCCTAATACTTATGATTCCCTAAATACATTACATGAATGGAAGCCCATGTGTATGGAAACCTAAGCCTATGAAGAATACCTTCACATACATGAATGCAACGATAATCCTAATGAAGAACACATGTGAAGGACCCCACATAAAATTGAAGGCCTAGGTCTATGAAGAAAGATCCCTAGTGCTATCCCTAGACATAAAATCCTAAAGGCCACCATAAATGAAATAATGATGAAAATTTTAAAAACATTATTTTATTGTTGATAAAATGAACTTATATAAGGGTGGAATTGGCATATAATTTTAGAGGAGGTCAAGAGCTTTCCAATTGGCTATCACTCACCCTCTAACTCCTTCTAGTTTTAGAGAAAATGATTTTTTAATATGAAATATTATATTATTTATCCTAGCCGACCTAAGCCGACTTGGGTAGGCTTAGGTTCCACCATTAAGAGATGTGTCCCTTAGTTCATGGTCAAAATTATATATATAAATAAAAGTTTGAAACTAATCTTCTATCCATTAATTCAGTGATAATTTCAGAGATAAAAAATAGAGCAACAAGGAGGAAGAGGAGAATAAAATTTTGGGCTCATTATACTCTTAAAGATTCATGTGTTGGATTAAATAGCTCGGATTGTAGAGTGGTACCTTGGAGGGTGTGTAGCTCAGACTGCATCACATAATTATAGACAACAAGAGCTCATATTTGTTCCTGAAAAATTCAGAAATTTTTAGGAGTATAGAATTCAGACTTAAGTTCGAGTTCAAGACAAGTTTGTGTCTTTCTTAAAGAGCTGATTTAAATCAAGTTGAAGTTGTTGATCAAGTTTAAAAGGTGTGTCCTGAGCATAAAAGTACAAATATCTTGTTGAAGTACTGGAATTAGGGTTTTAACTGTCTTAAGGGCTTATATGGAAGGAATCAAGAGAGTTCTATGACAGTCCTATTGCTTCTTCAAGAACCATAAAAAAGGCTCTATTGGAGACTTATAGAAGCTAGTATTGACTTTACAATTCCCGAAGAGATAAGTCTGAGCCTCCAATAATAATGATCAAGCTCTAAAATATTTATAAAACAGATCTAAATTATATCTTTGTGGACATAAGAAAAATCTTGTGACATACCTTGTGAACAATCATATGGCTCGGATTGGAAAGGTTACCTTTTTGACATCAAATCAATGAACAAAAGCTTCGAATGTGGGTAGTATCACCTCAAGCTTGAACTTATGGACAAGGGTTCAATATAATTACCATAGACCTAAATTTTGTATATCTGTAACACCTTAGAACAATTTCCTCACCTCATATTTAAGTCTTGTAGATGTACCATTGGACTTTTTGACTTGTGGTCACAAAATTGTTGGAGAGGCTCATAAAATCTCGAGCAGAGAACATGTGGGAAGTGACACTTGAACTTGTAATCAATACCTCTTATTAAATTTTTTAGCTTGTGAAGATATTTGGAGTAGTTTGTGATTGAATATATTTGGATGATGACTTGAAGTAGTATTAGAAGTCTTTGAAGTGATTGAATGTCCCTTATTGAAGTAGTCCCTTTTAGTAGAATTTAAGAACAACTTTGGAAAGTAAAGTTGAAAGGACATTGTGTCAAGCTACTGTGAACCAATTTTTGGAGAATTGTTTGGGGTATTTTGGTAATAAATAGAAGCAGGTTTGGAAGTTTTTTTTCTTGAAATAGACCTCAAGGACATCTAGTTGGAGATAGTACATCATTTTCAGAATTTGACTTGGAGACATTCTTGGAGGCCTTGATTGAAGCCCTCATTGGGTGACCTTGGAGAAATTTTTTGGGTAACATGAAGAGAAATGGTGACACCTCCATGAGAAGAAAAAGTTGTCATTAATGAGCTAAGTGTCTTGGATATTTATTGAGGGCAGTGCTGAAGGTGAAGAGATTGTCAGGGCTCGTTGAAGAAGATATTGGGAGTTGTGAAGAATCATTAAACTTATATTGATGAATTTAAGCTGGGGGTTGGAGCCCTAGAGGATAGGAGTCCTCAAGAAGACCAGGTTGGATCTTGTACTAGAGATAGGGTTGGAACCCTAGATGTTTGGAGCCTCATAGAGACAAGGTTGGTGCCTTGGGAAGATAGGGTTAGAGCCTTAGAGGTTGGAGCCTCGTGAATTCAAGTCGGTGCTTGGAAAAGTACAAGTTGGAGCCTAGTGGATTGGATATTAGTGTCTTCATCTAGGGTTGGATCCCTACACTATATTATACTTGATTTATTGTAAAGAAGAGGATTGAAGTCCTTTTTATTCCTGATTAATAAAAGTATTTATTCTTATTGTTCATTTTGTGTTCTAATTATAAGTGATCTAACTGGTAAAATAGCAATTGAAAATAAGTAATGATTCAACCCCCCCCCCTTTAGTATTTCAAACAATTGGTATCAGATCTAGTACCTTCACTCATAGCCTACCAACTTGAAGGTAGATCATCAGAAAACAAATGGAAATATGAAGGAAGAAAGGCTCCAAACCATGTGAAGATGTCTCTTCCTTAGTCAATAATTCAGATGAAAACTGAGTTGACAAAGCCCCTATGTTGAATGGAACAAATTTTGAAGTATGGAAGGGTAGAATGAAATTATTTTTGATGGTTGAAGGTTTTGAAGTATCGGAATTGGTGATTACTGAAAGTATGATGGAAGAAGAATCCAAGGAATATAATGCAAGAGTGATAAAGTAAATCTTGGGTGGGCTACAAGATCCTATAAAGTTCAAAATAAAAACATGTTCATCGATAAAAGATATGTGGGAAAAAGTTCAAGATATTCTCTCAAAAGGAGTTTTTACCATGTCCTCTAATCAAGAATATTATGGAAAAAAAAGGAAATATAGAACCCATAAAGGAAGTTGAAAACATGAATGAAGACATCAAGAACAAGGAGGACCTAGAAGATGAAGAAAATGAAGAAGATCTCAAAGAAGATCTCAAGGAAAATCTTGTAGCTTCCCTAGAAGAGATAAGAAGTTTGAAAAAGGAAAATGAGGAGCTCAAGAAGAAATCACAAGATGGTGACCATGTCCTTGAAAAGGCAAGGAAGGAAGTTTACCTATTCAAGCTTCAAGGATAAGAAAGAGATAAGGAGATCACCAAACTTAAGGAGGAATTTAATCCAAACAAGAAAAGACATCATGAAGAAGTCATATTCATGAAAAATCAATTCGATAAAGCAAAGAAAAGAATTAGGGGAATTTTGAGGTCTAAAATGGGCCTCCTAAGAAAAATGTACAACCAAAATAAACTTTATAAGAACCAATAGGATTCAAGATGATAGTGTCAATCATGGGGGATGATTCACCATTTTTGGAGTAAAAACGTAAAAAATATTAAAAAATAGAAAATAATAAAACTACTTTTTCAACTCGTATTTTCAACTTATCTCCCTAAGGTTTTACTAGAATTTCGAGTGGGAGTACTCATTGGATGTGAAATTTCATTCCTCATCCAAGGAGTACCCATGTTGCATACTTTCGATAGACTTTGATACATGAAAAATGAGAAATACATGAAAAAACGTGATTTCAATCACGTTTTTCATGTATTTCTCATTTTTCATGTAGTAGGTTCCATCGAAAATATGCAACATGGGTACTCCTTGGATGAGGAAAAAAATTTCACATCCAACGAGTACTCCCACTCGAAATTTGAGTAAAAACTTAGGGAGATAAGTTGAAAATATGAATTCAAAAAATAGTTTTTTCTTTTTTCCCTCTAAAATTTGATGATGTAACCAAATATTATTTTGTTATTTCCACTTTTATTTTATAATTTACTTAGGAGGCCCATTTTAGACCTCAAAATTCCCCTAATGGGAAGACACTTTTTCAAGCCATCTTGAACAAAGACACGAGGACTTGAAAAAAATTAAAGCGAAAATTGGTCAACACAAGGAAGAGGTCTCCTCCCTTAAATCTCAACTAAAGGAAGCCAAAAACAAGCACAAGGAGTTGAAAAGGTGATGGAAGATTTGGCACTCCTACAAGGACAAGCCGATGAAGTTGAAAAGGAAAGAAATTCCATGATATGCTAACTAGAAGAAAAGGATGAAAACATCATCAAATTAAAGTAAAAATTCACCTCACTTAAGGCCCAATCATGTGAAGCAATGAGAATGAAGCAAGAAATGGAGAACCATCAAACAAAGAATGATGAAGAATTCAAGATGATGAAAGAATAAATTGATCTCCTAGGGAAAGAAGTTGATCATGTGAACAAAAGTCTCAATAGGTCTCAAACCCTAGATGAAATCCTAAGCCATCAAATATCTCCTCTTGATAAATCAGATCTTGGTTATGCATGTGAACCCTCAAGAAAAAATGATGCAAACCCTAATGCTTCAAACAACAAGGATGTGAAAATGCTTGGAATAAATAGTGATGCCCCCAGTTCTAGAAAAATAAAGGAGAAGAGTCAATATGACATTGGAAGAAACCCTACTCCAAGAAGATCTACAGATGGTGTTAAGAATGGAAGAGGAATTAAATTTGACCAAATGATTTTAAGGAAAAATGACCTTAGAAATACATCAAGGAAATAATTTGTAGAAGGTATCAAGGATGCAAGAGGAAATGAATATCATCAAAAAATCCCCAAGGTAAAAAGACTTCAAAAGTACATCAAGACAATCTCCATCTCCCAGGTACAAAAGTATATTTTTTGGTTATTTCTATTCTTGTACAAACTTTGGGCATATGGCAAAGGATTGTAGGGCATACCTCAGGGAAAAATATAATGGTTCCCGTCAACTCCATAGAAGCAACTTTACAAGAAGAAGTCATGATTCCCCATTCATGAACAAGATGGAGTTCTTCAAATGCCATAAAATTGGACATATGGCTCGTGATTGTAACTTGACTTGGGTTCCCAAACAAGCTAAAACCATGACTACCAAGCCAAAAAAAAAGTTACACAAGTATGGATAAGGAAGAAAATTGGATCAAAAGGTATCTTGAACACTCAAGCCAACAATACATTTTGTTGATTTGATGAAGACATATTTGGAAGATATGATATTCTAAGTTTTTATGATGAAACTCTGCAAAAAAGGAGACCATGCATACTGTTAGGGGGAGCTTATGATTCTTGCAAAAGCTATCCGAGAAGAGCCCTATGAAACCCTTGATGAGTCAAACATGGATAATCTTGATAGATCATCTCTTGGGGATAACTCTATTGAAGAAAATCATGAAATTGTGAATGTTTAGATTCAACAAGATGATGAGCTTAGTGAAAATTAAGCACCTTCACTAAGTGGGGCCCGCAGGCTATTTTTAGGTGTATGTATATTTTTAGACATGGTGAGAATATTCTATAAGTTGCAGGATGATATTTGTAGATGGTTGATCAAAGGTAAAAAATAGATGAAATTCTATTTTTAGAATATTGGGCGAAGTCTATTTATAGATCGTCAATCTAAAAATAGGTGCATGTCGATTATTATTAGCCCTTAATAATCATCCGACAATAAATATCAACTTATTCTCTTGGAGCACTTTATTTCAGTGAAAATATTTGGAAAATCAGTGGGTTGAAGGAATTACGCAATTCCTAGGGATATTGGTGGCTCATGCATGGAGGACTCAGTTAGAACTGAAGTGGCAAAGTTATGACAGAGTTGGAAGAGTAGTTACAGGAGTTGTTATTTAGTTTAACTTAGTTAAGTGAGTTAAACTCAGTTGAGCTAGTTGTATCTAGTCTAACTGAAAGATACACTAGTGAGAGTTTAGTGAATTAATTATTTAATTAATTCATAAGTAGAGACTCACTTGCAATTGAACAAAAATAGCAGTTAACTACTTTCATGTCAGTTCCAGTGGAGACCTAGTGGAGAGATAGGTGAAAGGGTGGGATGGAATATCTGTTGTGACTATATTGATGCATTCAATGCATCTGAAACAAATTGGAGATGCCAATGAGGATTGTGCAGTCAAGGCAAGGCCAATTCGAATTCATTCAGAGGTATTCTTTAGCAGGGATTGCGCAGTGGAGGCAGGCTGTTAGAAGGCAAGAAATTGGTGCATAGATATGAAAATTTCTGCATGACAACGTGTAATGATTGTTGATTATACTGAGAGCTTGATGTACTAAGCTTTGTATGAGATTATTACATTATTTAATTGATATACATAATATATTATAGTTGGGGTTTTTAGCTTTAAGCTTTCCCGTTAAACAACTGTGTTTATGTGCGATTGATTTTCTTCACATGTGTTTGCAATTGGCGATTTAATTTCCACAAAGAATTAAGTGGAAAGATTCTGTATTTTTCATAATATTAATTTGTTAGATCAGGAGGATCCAGTAATGCATCAGTATTAATAAATTTCTACATGGTATCAGAGCAAAGTTAATCACTGGAGATTGCAATTGTGAAGTGGTGTTGAGTTTTGTGCTGGTGGAAAATTCGAATTTGCAGTAGAAATTTCTTCGTGTGACAGTTGAGTATTCATTGAAATGTCTTTCAATGGGTTGCGATTGGAGTATGCCCTTGAGGGTAGCTCAAATTACATAGCCTAGAAGGATAGGATGGAGGTCGTGCTTGAAGATAATGGACTAAAGGAGTTCATCAATAGTGATTTTCCTAAGCCTACTTCTAGCAATGCTGTATTACTTGATGCATGGAAAAAGAAGGTAGCGAAGACAAGAAGAATTATATTGGAAGGTGTGAAAGACCATATTGTGTCAAGCCTTCACGTGAAAGCCACTCCGTTTGAAATGTGGAAGGCTTTGACAGGTATTTTCCAAAGCAGCAGTGACCATAGGAAGTTGGCGCTGAAAGATAAGCTCAGAAAAATCAAAATGGAGAAGGGTGACAGTATTCCAAAATATCTCACGAAGTTTGTCTAATGTAGGGATGAGCTGGGGAGTGTGGGAATTACAGTTGCGGATGATGACTTAGTGAGCTTTTCTCTCCTTGGGCTTCCGAAGAGTTGGCACAGCTATGAAGACTTTGTTAATGGATGGGAGAAACTTCCGGATTGGGAGCGACTTTGGTCGGATCTTGTGTAGGAGGAGATAAGGCGGAATACCAGGGATGGCTCTTCATCAAATAATGATGATGATGATAATTGCACTTTGGATACCAAATAAAGGAGAGGGAAGGTGAAGAAATCCCATCCAAAATCCGAGGATAAAGGCAAGAAGATGGATTTGTCCAAAGTGAAGTGTTTTCACTGTCACGAACATGGGCATCTTGCCACTAACTACCCATAGAAAAAGAAGAACAAGAAGGATGATGGAGCTGCAGTGGGTGAGGCCTTAGCCTCGCAATTTGAACTTGATTTCTCTTTGATCACATGCTTGGTTTCAAGTGCAATTGGATCGGTGTGGTATCTTGATAGTGGTGCTTCCTTCCATATGACGGGAGACAAGGAGTTTTTTAGTGACTTGGATGAGAAGGATCTCCAAAGGCATATAGAGATGGGCGACGATGGTAGATACAGTGCGACTGAAATTAGAACCATTACCTTTGAAAGGGAGTCAGGTAAACCATTTGTATTGAAATATGTTATGCATGTTCCAGGTCTGAAGAAGAACTTGGTCTCGGTCGCTATTTTGGAGGACAGAGGTTATGACATTGTTTTTAGCGATGGAAAAGCTTCCCCGCGACATAAAACAATGGGTCAAACCAAGAGGATAGGGATTCAAGTTAAGAATCTCTACAAGTTGGAGGTAGATTGCTGCACTGCAATGATGGGAAAAGCAGAAGAAGTGGTGAGCTGGGATGAGGGCGAATTATGGCACAAGAGATTGGTGTAATGTTCCCAATTTTAGCCTCAAGCTAAAATGGAACATTATGGTTGCACATTTTATTTTATTTTAATAAAATGGGGAAGGAGACACCTTAGCCCCTTTTAGATGAAGAAATAACACTCCTAATGTGAAAAGGGAGTGAAAAAAGTAGCGGAAATAAACACCAAGGGTGTGAATGGAACCCAACTCACTTGATTAGTCACCTTTGACTAAAGTCAACAATGATGCCCAAGGAGGAAGAGGCTTCCTAGAGAAGCTGTGTAGTTTTGGAGGGAAGAGCTTCAAATGAGGGTGGAAACCCTAATCGGTGGGACCTTGGTGGAGAAGAGTTCCTTTTGTTTATAAGGAGGAGATGGCAGCCCATTTTCATTATGTTATGGTTTAGAGTTTCAGACTTGGGTTTGCAAAGCTTGCATCCTCGGGCTGTTTAGCAGGGTGATGGTGCCCTCGGGCACTAGGGTGTTCCCGGTCGGGAATCCCTACCTCTTACTCAAGGATAGATGAGGATTGAGCTTCATTTCCTCAATCCAACATTGGCCATAGCTACATTCACCTTCTACAACGTTATTTATGTAGCAGAGAGGACGTTGTGTAGCTGGGTGCAGCAAGAGAGGAACTCATGGAGTCTCTCTTGTCTTTTTTTCTTCAGTGGAGGAGTGATCCACTCATTGGAGGAGCTTCAAGGAGGATTCTCGGGCTTGATTTCAGATCATTGGCATGAGGCCACACTTCCATCATCTCCCACTGCGCAATCCATGGAGGAAATTGCGTTATTTTGGAGGAGGCAGTGAGAGAGGGTTTAATAGGGCTCATAAGGAGTGTGTTTCTGAGACAGAGTGATCAGAACTTTGTATTAGAGACATTATCAGAGGAGGGAAATCAGATTTCAGATCAGCCACAGCCTCATTCTTATTTTGGTTCAGTTGCAGTGACAACCCAGTTGTCACATTTTAGGTTTCTCCAACATTTCTAGCAATCTTCCTAGATTGGCTAGAAATCTTGTATTTCAGCCCATTCCTTTGTCATTGGGCTATTTCTTGTATTCCTTCAGCCATATATGCATTTTATTCATATTCAGCAGCTTATACCTTCATGTACACAACACAGTTACAGCTACTCTTGTATTTCACTGCTTATTCATTGGAGGTTGAATCTTAAAGCTTGAGTGGCTTGTCCCTTAGCTATTTCTTGTATTTATTTGTTGATATATCATAATATCATGATGGCTGTAGCATTTCCCTCTTATGATGTATTCAGAGTTGCAGAGTTCATGTTCATGTTCATATATTGTTGTAAGCTCTCTAATTGAGTATTGTTTTAGAGACCTAGATTGGGGAGATCTGAATAACCCATATAGAGTTATTTCTTTGAGCTCATATTCTGCATAGGAGTTTTAGGATGAATTTTATAAGGCATTCCAGCATTGGTTAGCCTTATTTATGCAGCAACTTCCTTATACAGCGTCCTCAAGGACCCTGTGGCAGAAATTCCCCAGGTGGAATATTGCATATCCATTGGAAGAGTCTGTGAAGGGCTAGCTAGCCTCAGGATCTCTCCCTTATTTGAAGGAGACATATCCTATAAATGCCCCAACAGTAAATCTCTGAAATGGACTTGTGATAGCTCACTGAAGAAGGAATTGGAATATCTTAAGATATTCCCGATGGAGTAGAAAATTCTAGATTTGGGATATTACAGTGGTATTAGAGCATGATCTTGGCTCAGCCTGTGCCCAAGATCCATTTCCATCAACAAGAGGAGCTTCTCTATCCAAGGAGAGGAGATTTATAGAGGAAACAAGGAAAGGAATGATGGAAGAGGAGGTTTCCCTTCTTCTTTTCCAGGGATTATTGAAGATCTCGATGAAAGGGAAATTTGAAGAAATTTTCTAAGAAGGGTTTATTGATGAGACAAATCCTAGCTACTTCATGAAGGGTGTTAGCATTCAGCCACACATGCAGATTCACAACGCAGTACATTGCCCATAGCTATTGCAAGAAGGATGGATGGAAAGAGTTGAGGCCTTTGGAGGAGCAGCGCTGCAACTCGAAGGTATGATTCATGATAGTTGGTTTCAGAGTTCTATTTCATGTTCTCGTGCAAATGAGAGATCATATTTTGAAGTCACAAAGGGTTTGCAAAGGGGGTTGATGAAAACCAATGTGCGACTGGGTGTGAAAAAACTTCAAACAATTTGCATGCATGGAGGGGAACCATGAAACAATGATCATTCCATCTTTCTAGAAGGGGAGTAAATCAGGAGAATGGCTTGCTAGAGGCAAGACCCCCATTATATGAAGGGAACTCTTCCTTTTGTGAGGGTGTGGAGATGTTCTCTCAAAGGAAGGCCAAGACCCAAGGCCTCTCACTCAAGAGGAAACACACTCACATGTTGGTAGAGAGGAGGTACATAGAATAACCTACATCGTTGCACCATTAGAAGAAGGAGAAGAGCAGAAGGATCAACATGAAGGGATGATGGACATTCACCCTTATCTATTTCAGAGATTCTCTTCACATGGGAGAAGGACTGCACTGCGCAGTAGAGAGAGAGGGACTTTCCATTACTCTCACATAAACAATCCACTTCCTATCCTAATGTCTCACTTTTGGAGGCTTTCCACTTGGGAGGCCACATGATCTAGAGATGATGCGAGGCATCATGCTCACCACTCATTAGATTCCGGAGGGGTGGAGACATTCAAGGATTCCATTACAGTGCAGTGAGTTTGGGGATAAGCATAAGGAGGAGGGATACACCCTCTCCTTTTCAGTCTCACCCACTCTCATCAGCTATACTGCGCAAACAAAGTTGCTGTATGGATGGAGGATAGCATCTTCATGATGCAGGATGGCTGTTCCATGAATTTGGTGAGAGATAGATTACTTCCTTTGGGGAAGAACTCTTTCATACCTTGGAGTAGATGAAGGCCACTCATGCTTATATTGCCCAGGATCGAGAGATTCTTTGGAGATGATAGTCTCTCATGGGAGGCTTATTTTCAGAGATCATCATTTATTTTGAGCATGAGAAGCTACATGTTGGCATGAAAAAAACTTGGAGGATGACTTGGGCATGAGGGGATGTCAAGGTGGCAGGTAGCAGCGTGATGGAGCACCATATTGCAGAATACCAGTGCTATCTATGTGGAGGATTGATCCAGGATGGAGGACTTAACTTTGGTTGAGTATTCCCCAAGATATTGGTGCATGCATGATTCTTGGATGGCCTTGATGGATATGCTAGATACTTAGTGGATGATATGATCATCTATCATCATGGTATACTTTTCTTGACTAGAGTTTCTAGTCTCAAGGAGAAACTTTTGCATGCAGCAAATGAGAACTTCCTAGCTGTGAATTTGGATGCATATTTTTCCTTGCTAGAGGAGTTCATTTTGGAGGGCATTCAATATGATCTACATTAGCATATGGATAGATGCATAGCCCGATTGATTTTGGAGAGGTTGGCATAACCATTCCCTTACTCATTGGAGGAGAGGGAGAGCATTCAGTTGAGCCATTTCAGCTCAAGAGATCTAGTGCATGATGGAGGAGGTATAATTTCATGTTTGGTATTGTACTTCTTTTCATTGAGTGAGGAGCATGATGTATCAAGGAGGCTTGTTCCTTCTTGCATTTTTCATGAGAATATACTTGCAGCTACTTGTAGCCTTGATTTTGGATAATTTTGTGATGGTTGTGGGGGGTAGCCACATGCTTCTTGGTGTGCATCATTGGCACCAAATTGTGATTTCATGTTTTATCTTATGAGGGAATGTTGTGGCAACAAACAAGTGGCTAGTACAAAACTTGTTACTTTTGATTTGGAGGCAGGCCAAGAAGCACTGCGCGGGTTCCATGAGTGGAACTATAAACCACTCTCTAGTTGTCATTTGGCAACTTTCTTTTATTTTATATTGCTCTCTACATATTTCTAATGTTGTACATTTATGAGGAGCATTATTTGGAGAGTATTGTATGAATAGCCCATTGGGAGCATGATTCTCCCCATTGTATATGTTTTATCTTGCAGGAGATACCATGGACAAACCATGATTGCCACATTGCTACTTGTACCTTCTTGTGGGAGGGACCACTTGGAGAATTTGCAGAGGCATTTCATGTCTTATTTTCTTGATGGGATAGCTTGGGCCATTCTTGGAGGCCATACTTTTCCAGCCCAAAGATAAAGGCAGCCCCATATGAGAAGCATATGGAGAGAGGGCCATCATGGGAAAACCAAAACAACTCTCCATTTAGCCCCAACTCATTGCAGAAATCAGGGGTGAGATTTTCATTTGGATGATTGCATGGATGAGAGGATCATCATTGGGAGTAGAATTTTCCCGTGCATATCATCACTCCTACCCTAAGAAAGCCTTAGCACAGCAGGAAGGATTCCACTACACCTTCTATCTTTCCATGAGGAGCATTTTTATCAGCTTGCATACTTGGGAGAGAGCATTGGAGGACAGATTCATTGCAGCATATTTGAGCAGTGGTGGGACCATTGATGAGGAGGCCACAGAAGAAGAAGGGGGAGAAGATTTTGTTCTCTTCATGCAGTTGCTTGACGGCAAGCAACATGTGGGAGGGGAGGACTGTAATGTTCCCAATTTTAGCCTCAAGCTAAAATGGAACATTATAGTTGCACATTTTATTTTTGTTTAATAAAATGGGGAAGGAGACACCTTAGCCCCTTTTAGATGAAGAAATAACACTCCTAATGTGAAAAGGGAGTGAATAAAGTAGCTGAAATAAACACCAAGGGTGTGAATGGAACCCGACTCACTTGATTAGTGACCTTTGACTAAAGTCAACAACGCTGCCCAAGGAGGAAGAGGCTTCCTAGAGAAGCTGCGCAGTTTTGGAGGGAAGAGCTTCACATGAGGGTGGAAACCATAATTGGTGGGACCTTGGTGGAGAAGATTTCCTTTTGTTTATAAGGAGGAGATGGCAGCCCATTTTCATTATGTTATGGTTTAGAGTTTCAGACTTGGGTCTGCAAAGATTGCATCCCCGGGCTGTTTAGCAGGGTGATGGTGCCCTCGGGCACTAGGGTGTTCCTGGTCAGGAATCCCTACCTCTTCCTCAAGGAAGGATGAGGATTGAGCTTAATTTCCTCAATCCAGCATTGGCCATAGCTACATTCACCTTCTACAGCGTTATTTTTGCAACAGAGAGGACATTTTGTAGCTGGGTGCGGCAAGAGAGGAACTCATGGAGTCTCTCTTGTCTTGTTTTCTTCAGTGGAGGAATGATCCACTCATTGGAGGAGCTGCAAGGAGGATTCCTGGGCTTGATTTCAGATCAGTGGCATGATCCCACAATTCCATAATCTCCCACTGTGCAGTCCATGGAGGAAACTGCATTATTTTGGAGGAGGCAGTGAGAGAGGGTTTCATGGGGCTCATTAGGAGTGTGTTTCTAAGACAAAGTGATCAACACTTTGTATTAGAGACATTATCAGAGAAGGGAAATCAGATTTCATATCAGCCACAACCTCATTCTTATTTTGGTTCAGTTGCAGTGACAACCCAGTTGCCACATTTTGGGTTTCTTTGGCATTTCTAGCAATCTTCCTAGATTGACTAGAAATCTTGTATTTCAGCCCATTCCTTTGTCATTGGGCTATTTCTTGTATTCCTTCAGCCATATATGTATTTTATTCATATTCAACAGCTTATACCTTCATGTACATAGCGCAGTTGCAGCTACTCCGACATTTTGTGGAGTTGCAGCTACTCTTGTATTTCACTGCTTATTCATTAGAGGTTGGATCTTAAAGCTTGAGTGGCTTTTCCCTCAGCTATTTATTGTATTTATTTTTTGATATATCATAATATCATGATGGCTGTAGAATTTTCCTCTTATGATGTATTCAGAGTTGCAGAGTTCATGTTCATGTTCATATATTGCTGTAAGCTCTCTAATTGAGTATTGTTTTAGAGACCTAGATTGGGGAGATCTGAAAAACCCATCTAGAGTTATTTCTTTGAGCTCATATTCTTCATAGGAGTTTTAGGATGAATTTTCTAAGGCATCCCAGCGTTGGTTAGCCTTATTTATGCAGCAGCTTCCTTATATAGTGTCCTCAAGGACCCTGTGGTAGAAATTCCCGAGGTGGAATATTGCATATCCATCGGCAGAGTCTGTAAAGGGCCAACTAGCCTCAGTATCTCTCCCTTCTTTGAAGGAGACATATCCTGTAAATGCCCCAACAGTCAATCTCTGAAATGGACTTGTGATAGCTCACTGAAGAAGGAATTGGAATATCTTAAGATATTCTTGATGGAGCAGAAAATTCCAGATTTGGGATATTACAATTGGGCCATCTTCACCGTGGGGCCTTGAATATTTTGCAGCAAATTTCTATTGGACTTCTCAAGGGTACTCTTGTGTAGTCAGATCAGTGCAAGGGATGTACTATGGGTAAGTTTGTGAAGACCACCTTTCATGAGAAGGAGAACCGTGCTTTGGTGATCCTGGAGAGAATTCACATAGACGTGTGTGGACCTTTCTCGGTTGCTTCAACAAAACAACATAGGTATTATGTTATATTTGTTGATGACTATTATTGTAGATGTTGGATCTTCTTCATGCAGAAGAAGAGTGAAACATTCTCAAAGTTCTGTGAGTTTAAAGCATTGGTGGAGAAAGAGTTGGGGAAGCAAGTGAAGGCTCTACAGAGCGATAATGGTGGTGAATATATCTCGAACGAATTCAAAGAATTCTGTAGCAAAGAAGGAATTCGAAGAGAACTCATAGCCCTCATAACCAACAATAGAATGGGGTCACGGAGAGGAAGAACAGAATGATTGTGGGTGTTGCACGAGCTATGCTGCATGACCAGGGCCTACTGATGCACTTGTGGGTGGAATCATGAAACACTACGGTTTATGTGCAAAACTGTTGTCCTCATAGAGTACTTGGAATGAGTACACCTAAAGAATATTTTACTGGTAAGAAGCCTCATATTTCCCATTTGAAGATTTTTGGCTCATCTTTCTACGTTCATGTGACAAAGGACGCTAGGAAGAAGCTGGAGTCGACTGCAGAAGTTGGGATATTTGTGGGGTACACAGAAACACCCCATAATTATCATGTGTATTTTCCAAACAGTCGAATGATAGTGGTGCGATGGGATATAAAATTCAATGAGGTGAAAGCCATGAAATTGTCACTTGAGAGGGAGCTACACTTGCATGCAGAGGAGGAGCCACTTGTTCACAAAGATGAGCCTCTAGAGGTGGATTAGCCACAGGAGGAGATTCATGGAGTGGAGGAGTCTACTCATGTAGAACCAAACATCAGAACAGGAAGAAAGCGTACCACAAAAGCTAAGAGACTGAAGCTTGATGCGACAGAGAATGTATGAGTCCCTACATCACAGCACAGACAGAGACAGTCACCTGACCAATTTACTGGATACATGGCTCTTATGAGCAAGTGTATCGTGACAGAGCCATCTTCTTTTGAAGAAGAAATATAGGAGCCCACATGAGTAGATGCCATCGTGGAGGAGTATGACTCCAATGTTAGAAACAATGCTTGGGAGATTGTTCCAAGGTTGGTGGGTAAATCAGTTGTAGGATCAAGATGGATCTACAAGGTAAAGCAAGCTACTGATGGGAGCGTCGAGAAGTATAAGGCAATATTTGTTGCCCGAGGCTTCTCACGGATCGAGGGTATTGATTATGAAGAAACATTTGCACCTGTCACACAGTATTATTCCATAAGGACCATCCTTGCTCTCTCAGCGCAGATGGGTTGGCACATTCATCAGATGGATGTGAATACTGTGTTCCTTAATGGGATCATTGAGGAAGAGGTGTACATTGAGCAGCCTGAAGGATTTTATATCTTCAACAGAGAATCACATGTGTGGAGAATCAAAAGAGCACTATATGGGCTGAAAAAAGCACCACGTGCTGGTACACACAGATCAACAACTATTTCACTGGACTTAGCTTCACCAAGAGTGAGGCGGATGCAAACCTGTACCAAATTGTGGTGGAGGGTAAGATTTTAATCGTTTTTCTTTATGTTGATGACTTAATACTAATGGGTGATGAGCAGTTGATACACTCATGCAAGGCAGATCTTGCAAAGGAGTTTGAGATGAAGGATTTGGGCCTCCTTCATTATTTCCTTGGATTGGAAATATGGCAGTAAGAAGGTGAAATGTTTGTGTCTCAAGGAAAGTATGCTTGGGAGATACTTGGTAAGTTTCACATGGAGTACTGCAAACCCATGGATACTCCTCTTCTAGGAAATTGGAGGAAAGAGTATGCTACATCGGTAGAGGTAGTGGATGCCACTGTTTATCGACAGTTGGTGGGTTTGCTAATACAAGACCAGAAATATGCTATGCATTGAAACAACTTAGTCAAGCAATGGTTAAGCCTACCAAGATCTTTTGGAAGGTAGGCAAGCATGTCCTGAGGTATCTCAGGGGCACATCTGAGTATGGATTATGGTACAGACAGACGAATGAGGTGAAGTTGCATGGCTTCACGGATGAAGATTGGGAAGGCAACCCAACAGATAGAAAGAGCACATCAGGAGGGGTTTTTAGTATTAGATATACAAAATTTTATTGGTACAACAAGAAACAAAGATCTGTGGCACTTAGTTCAACGGAAGAAGAATACATGGCAGCAAGTCAAGCAACATGTGAGGCTATCTGGATGAGGAAGATCCTGGTCGGTTTGTTCGGTTCTCATTTAGATCCGATAGTGATACATTGTGATAATCAGAGTTACATTAAACTCTCAAATAATCTTGTGTTTCATGATAGATCTAAACATATTGATATTTGGTATCATCATATCAGAGATTGTGTGCAGTGGAAGATCATGTTGCTTCAGTACATTCCTACGAAAGATCAGGATGCAGATATTCTGACGAAGGCACTCAGCAGGAGAAAATTCAAATACCATAGAGGCAGGATTGAGGTGAAGGATAATCCCTATCTTGTTGAGAGGGAGTGTTGAAAAATTAAGCACCTTCACTAAGTGGGGCCCGCAGGCTATTTGTAGGTGTATATTTTTAGACACGGTGAGCATATTCTATAAGTTGCAGGATGCTATTTGTAGATGGTTGATCAAAATGTGAAAAATAGATGAAATTTTATTTTTAGAATATTGGGCACAGTCTATTTATAGATCGTCAATCTAAAAATAGTTGCATGTCAATTATTATTAGCCCTTAATAATAATCTGACAATAAATATCAACTTGTTCTCTTGGAGCACTTTATTTTAGTGAGAAAATTTGGAAAATCAGTGGGCTGAAGGAATTACACAATTCCTAGGGTTATTGGTGGCTCATGCATGGAGGAATCTGTTAGAACTGAAGTGGCAAAGTTATGACAGAGTTGGAAGAGTAGTTACAGGAGTTCTTATTTAGTTTAACTTAGTTAAGTGAGTTAAGCTCAGTTGAGCTAGTTGTATCTAGTCTAACTGAAAGATACACTAGTGAGAGTTTAGTGAATTAATTATTTAATTAATTCATAACTATAGACTCACTTGCAATTGAACAAATACAACAGTTAATTACTTGCATGTCAATTCCAGTGGAGACCTAGTGAAGAGATAGGTGAAAGGGTGAGATGGACTATCTGTTGTGATTATAGTGATGCATTCATTGCATCTGACACACATTGGAGATGCCAATGAGGATTGTGTAGTCAAGGAAAGGCCAATTTGAATTCATTCAGAGTTCTTCTTCAACAGTGATTGCGCAGTGGAGGCAGGCTGTCAAGAGGCAAGAAATTGGTGCATAGATATGCAAATCTCTGCATGACAGTGTGTAATGATTGTTGATTGTACTGAGAGCTTTATGTAATGATATTGTTATGATATTATTACATGAATCCATTGATATACATAATATATGATATTTGGGGTTTTTAGCTTTAAGCTTTCCCGTTAAACAACTGTGTTTATGTGCGATTGATTTTCTTCATGTGTTTGTAATTGGCGATTTAATTTCCGCAAAGAATTAAGTGGAAGGATTCTGTATTTAACGTAAGATTATTTTTTTAGATCACGAGGATCTAGTAATACATCAGTATTAATAAATTTCTACCGTGAAGATGTCTTCCACTTAATCACAAGGTAGGAATATTTCTTGTCTTGAGAAAAAAGAAGAGATAGAGGAATTTATGCAGGAAGGGGGAGTTGGTTGATCCTCTACCTCATCCATTTCCATGAAGGCATGTAGAGGCTTAAGGGGAGACACATATATATCTTGGAGAACTATCATTGATGAAGAAAATATGATGGAGTAGCATGCCAAGAATAAACTTGATAAGGGGAGTGACTTGGGCACCCCATTTTCCATTGATGTCAAAGGGGGAGAAATTGCTGAAAGGGAAATAATATTTCCATCAATGAAAAATGGGGATACTATTGGTCAAATTTGTCATTGATGTCAATATGGAATTATTGGAGATCGCAAATATTCTTGTGATGCTTGAATAACCCTTTTGTGATGTTTCCTTAGCATGAAGATGATGCATATACCAAATTCCCTAGCTACATTTATATCCCTATATACATGATGAAAAGCCCTAGATTTTTGATGCATGATCTGATAATGCATGAAGCCCTAGATTCCCATTATACTCTAGAAGATGCCTTAATCCTAACATATTGATGCAATTCCTAATATGTATTATTTCCTAAAGCCATTACATGAATGTAAGCCTATGTGTATGGAAACCTAACCCTATGAAGAAGACCTTCACATACATGAATGACTCCCTAATCCTAATGAATAACACATGTGAAGGACCTTGCATAAACTTGAAGGCCTAAGTCTATGAAGAAAGAGCCTTAGCACTGTCCCTAGACATAAAATCCTAAAGGCTGCCATAAATGAAATAATTATGATATTTTTACAAATATTATTTTATTGTTGATAAAATGACCTTATCTAAGGGTGGAATTGGCATATAATTGAAGAGGATGTTAAGATATTTCCAACGAGCTATCACTCGCCCTCTAACTCGTTCTATTTTGAGAGAAAATGATTTTTTTCAAATGAAATATTATATTATTTATCCTAGCCGATTTAAGCCGAATAGTGTAGGCTCAGGTTCCACCACCAAGAGACGTGTCCCTTTGTTCATGGTTGAAATTTTATATAAATACAAGTTTGAAATTCATCTTCTAGCCATCAATTCGATGATCATTTCAGAGATAAAATAAATCACAACAAGGAGGCCGAGGATAATAATTTTTTGGGCCAATTCTGCTCTTAAAGATTCTCGTTTTGGGTTAAAGAGATCAGATTGCAGAGTGGTGCCTTGGAGGGTGTGTAGCTCAAGTTGCAGCACAAAATTACAGATTACAAGAGCTTGGATTTGTGCCTGAAAAAGTCGGATCTATATAGCAGTATAGAATTCATACTTAAGTTCGAGTTGAAGACAAGTTTGTGTCTTCCTTAAAGATCTGATTTAAATCAATTTGAATTTGTTTATCGAGTTTAAAAGGAGTGTTCTAAGCATACATGTCTAAATCTCTTGTTGCAGTACTGGACTCAGGGTTTTAACTCTCTTAAGTGATTATATGGAAGGAATCAAGAGAGTATTATGGCAGTCCTGTTGTTGCTTCAAGAACCATAAAAGAGGCTCTATTGGAGGCCTATAGAATCCAGTATTGACTTGATAGTTCCTGAACAGATAAGTCCAATCCTCCAAGAATAATTTTTGGTTTGAGGGGTCTTGACCCAGGTTCAAATTTAAGGTTTACCAACAAACCCCTGTACTACTGGTCCTTTTAGCAATGGCCTTCTTGCGCATGTCAAGGTATCACCTAAAGTAGTATGGGAGGGTGTTGGAACCAGGTTTCTGCATCCTGAGAGAGAGAGAGAGAGAGAGAGAGAGAGAGAGAGAGAGAGAGAGAGAGAGAGAGTTAATTAAAGTGGGCACCTTCAGATCTAACAGGCATGTGCTGCAGAAGCCCTAATCTAGAAAACCCTTTACAATATACTTGAATGAATAACTCGTGCGAAGCCCGTAAACCATAAGATAACTATTTAATAGAAGCAAGGTGACAATATATAACCAAAAATATGCATCCATTACTTTCTAAAGCATTGAAGCCACGTGCACATCTATTAACTAACAATACTCAGCACATAGACATAACTCAGAAATAAAAAAATAGCGCAACCAATAACAGAACATAGAGATATTATAATATCATAAAAATGGTCTTCTCATTAATTAACACTTTAGATGCCACTTACAGACCCTTTACCAGCCCGCGCACACAACTGGTGGGGTCCGCACACAACAGGACTTAGGGTATCCGCGCACACAGCCAACAGGAGCCCTTAACCAGACAAATCCACACAAAAAGTATCACAGATCCAACATTCGTATCCAAACTTAGTAAAAAACTTACTTCTAGACTCGATCTCTCCATCTATTTATACTATATTTGCCTCCGCTACTCTATGGTCTGCAAACCATGGTTTGCGGACCCTTGTTCTACCCTTTGACCCATTACAATTCATTAGGGGATTTTAACTGCCCCAAAGCCCTTGCGCCAGACTAAATATTAAAAAATATTAAAAAATTTAATCAAAATTGTAGTTAGGGGCCCCGGCTCCAATAGGCCCCCAACATAATCTTGTGACTCGTCCCGAGTCACATCGACAATGGGGTCTTCATCTTGGGTTGGAGTTGTTCGACAACAAAAACAAATGGGGGTGGGACGCCTTCAATTTTCATTGCTGCCTTCTGCTAAATATCGACCAATGTTTGGGAATTCGATCATTTAGTAGCCGTAGTGACACTGTCCAATTTCTGTATCAACTGTTTGACTGCCACATCTAAGTCTTGTGAGAGTTTCAGTGCTTCATTTTCCTAGGGCTTGAGATGATCACTGAGGACTTGCTTCTTGTGGTAGAGCTCCTTGATCTCGTCCCTTAGATCATGGTTGGTGCAAATGCATGCTAGGCACTGGGTTGCAACGAGGGTGGGCATGGTAGCTTCCATTTGTTCAAAGTCCTGCTCTTTTTGGCACAACTCTTGGTTAAATTTTCGGAGGAGGGGATCACGCTGCACAATGGACCATAGTCCCATGGCGGTGTTGAGTAACTCAAAGCCCTTGGTGATATGTGCTGAAATAATTCATGTTGCATCCTTTACTAGTGCGACTTGCTGGGCTTGCACCTCCAGAGGGGTTTCTAGCTGCAGCTTGGCCTGCAGTGCAATAATCTGTTGCTCCAAGTATGCTTTGATAGTTTGCACTTCTGTTCTAGATGCCTTCAACACAACCACCAAGCCCTAAATATTTTCCTACGGTGCAGCAGAGGCAGGAATTACTTCTAGCATGTATCCACATAACTGTTCTATCAGGTGCTCTAACTTTGCTTGTTGTTCTATTGCCGCGAGTTGTGTTGCCTACGCTTGGGCGGATTCAGAAGCCTTAGTGGAAAATTTTTGCTCGGCCTCACTCATCTGTTGCTGCGCCTGCATTTCCCTATTCTAGAGTTCAACGAAGATGAACAAGTGGAGAGCATGTAGATGCCCACTCATTATTTTCACAATGTTGAGGCCGACCTCAAAACATGCACAAACTTTCTCACACAGGGCTGGTGGTTCTACTGTCAACGCCACATCTGGGAAGGGGAAAATACTGATCTCAGTGGTTGTGATGATGGTTGTGGTTGGTAGGCTCTCTTGAATCGGCCTTGCCTGGTTCACGCTCGCTTGAAGGGTATTTGATTTCAGCTAGAGTACCTGCAACCTAGACTACAAAGCCTCCACCACAACCTTCTATTGGTCTTCAAGGGCGTTCCAACAATCCTTAGAGGCGGTAGAAATGGAATTTGCAATCTTTTCTAGATCTTCCTTTGTAAATGTAACTTTCATTTCTCCCCTAGACTTGTGGGCCTTATGCTTCTTATACTTTCCTTTGGGAGGCTCGCCAATGCATATTTTTTTTGTGTGGGGAACCCACACCCTCCCCACCAACTCCTCTAGTATCCACATCACACTAAGGCTCTTGCTCCGCCCCCTTGGTGGCATCCTTGGGGGTTTCCTTGGTGGTCGTTTTCTCAGTGGAGCGCACCTTAGTAACCTTCGTTGTGCTCGATGAGACAATATCCTTCGGCTCTGCATCATTTCCAGATGTGGCCGCTGTGACCGGGGCAGAGGATTTAAGGCCAATTTTCCATGCAGGCGGTGATGTGGCAAAGAATTGATCGACCTCTGCGTTAGTGACCATATATGGGAGGTTGTACCATACTGGATCTTTTTAGGCCCTGATCTACACATTGTGCATGGTGACATGAAAGTCAGTGATGCACTTATACTTTTCATACCTCGCAGGTAACAAGCGCAGCCTAGAATGTATCGTCGTTGCCAGCGCACCATTAAATAGCACCTAGAAGATCTTGTTCTCCTTGATGCGCTGTGAATCCTTGGAGTCCCATAGGTTCGCGTAATGTGGTCCCTCACATATAACGGGCTCAAGCTCTGGGAGAACTGCATCCTCAGGCGTCTCCCACGTGACCAGGGAAATCAACAACAATAGCTAGGAGTAGCAGAAGAGATTTCCTTGGTCCTGCACCTCGCTTACGTTGTCTAAAAATTCTTCCCATAGGTACTCCGACCATTTGTAGTAGACCCCCTTGTCGCACCATCTTGCTAATTGAATAACATAGGCAAGGAAGGTTGATGGCCTACACTTGCACATCAACTTACACCCAAGCAGCAGAGTGCCCATGTGCACTCCTGGGTCAATGATGGTCTCTATGAGGAATCCTCACTTGTCGCGGTCCACCTTGTATTTTTCCCGAACTTCATCAGCCACCTTATGCTCATATTTCTTTTTGCATCCCTTCATGGGATGGGGCCCCTTCATGGGTAGGCCGGTGATCCTATGAATCAACGCAACATCAATTGGGATGTGGCCTTGGATCCACAAACATCCATCATCGATTAGCGCGAGTAGCTGCCACATGACCAAGTTGGAGATAGTATATCGCCTGAAGTAGGGGATGCACAACAAATTCAAAATCCCTGAGGCATGCAACCCACGCGCCCACGACATTGGTTCCATCTTCGATACGTCGTCATACATAACTCATTCAAGGTATAATTCTGGGGCCAGATCTGGGAAGGTGTCTTCATTTTCTAAGTCATGGTCATCAAACTTAATGGCTAGAATTATATTGAACATGTCCCCGATGAAAGGGACCTCCTGCGGGACCAATGAAATTTGGAGATATTCGCGAACAACATCTATATTTTTGGGGCTACGCACCATTGGCTTCCTTGGCTTAACATATGCTGGTAGCCATGAGAGTGGAGCCACTAGCAGAGCTTCTTCCTGGGATGACATAGGTTGCTTTAAGGGATTGGGTGAGCGCGTTTGAAGCACCTACCTAGGGGAGTGCACAATCCTGGGGGAGGTGCACAGCTTCGTCGAAGCCCACTTCATGGCTTTCTGCTTCCCCTTCTCGTTACCTTGATCCTTGCATTTTTCCTTCCCCTTTCCCTTTCCATTTTCTTTGGCCGATGTGGACATAACCTCTTTGACATTAGGTGTTACTTCAAACACATCTTCAAACCCTATCTCAGTGGAGGTTGTAATGCACGACGACTCGGTGGGGTTAGAGGAAATCATCCTTGATCAGAATATGAATTTAGGGTTGCTGCTATCAGAAGGGGTAGCTCGCCCAACAATACAGATGGCATGATTATAAAACACATAAAATTCACACCAAAACACAGGGCATAATATATTTAGAGAGAAAAAGAACTGATTATGACCTGTGACCCTTCTTTTATAGGCCACCATGGGTAAAAACGATCGGATTATCATTAAATCCAACTTACCATCGAGAAAATGGTAAAAAATCCTCCAATATTGCTGCATTAATTGCCATATACCCGCTCCATCCAATCGTAAAATCGATTTTCACCCAGTTTTAATGTTCCAACGGCTAGTTTTTCTAGTTGCGCACTACCCCTTCACTTCCATCACACCCTCCACCGTCTTCTTATCTGCGTGCTACCTCTCCGCTTCCGTCGCACCTGCCTGCACCTTCCCTTCCTAATGCATGCAACATTATTAATTCAGATACCATGGCCATATAGTCATTTGGTAAGCATCGGGTTGTCCATGTAAGGTTTCAACCAACTTCCATTAACGTACTCGGTTAGGTAGTCTTCGCGCAGTGTAGCCAACCACACCACACCACCATTTGTAATCACTTTTACTATACACAAACCCAACTGGTGACTACGAAACTTCCCTGGATGGCGCGCAAATTGACTATCACAGAGAAAAACCAACTATTCTTCCTTAAACACATTCTTTCAGATGTGTCGATCATGGCAATATTTTTCGCGAGCCTTTTGTACCTACTGATGAAATTTAGCAATGAACTAATCCTCATCCAAGGCAACCAGCTGTGATAATTCCTCCATGATGTCAAGTTCTTGCATGTTTGTAAAAGATGCAATGAGCAAGCTAGGGAAAATATATTCCATGGGCATGATGGCCTCCTTTCCATAGACCATCTTGAAAGGAGTCTTCTCGGATAGTTTCTTTCATGTAGTCCTATAGGCCCATAGCACTGAAGAGATGTGCATGTCCCAATCACTTCAATCAGAATTACATACTTTAGTTAGCACATTATCCAGAATTTTGTTGAAAGCCTCTACTATGCCATTAGCTTGTGGGTGATATGGGGTGCCTTCACATGGTGGATCTGAAATTCTTTTGTCAAAGCTTCAATAGTTTCATTAAAAAATGTGTACCTCTATCGTTCATTAAGATCTTTGGGTAGCCAAACCTGGTCAGAATATGCTCAAAGATGAAGTGTGTAGCAGTATCTGCAGTACAATCCTTCACAGCCTTTGCCTTTGCCCATCTGGTTACATAATCAGTGGAAGTAATGATGTAACGTGTGCCAATCTTCTTTCCTGGGGGATTGATGGGCCCTACAAAGTCTATGGCCCATTTTTTGAATGCCTGCAAAGCCATCTAAGGTTGCAGGGGAATTTCATCTCTGCGCGAAGGTTTCTCGATTCATTGACATGCATCACAGGCCCAACAGTATGCATGTGCATCGCTATGCAATGTGGGCCACCAAAACCCTGCTCTCAGCACCTTCTGCGCAGTGGCCTTCCCTGCGTAGTGGCCACCTTCTACCCCTCCATGGGCCTCAGCCAAGGTAGCTTGTCTCTCATGTTCTAATAAATACTTCTGCAATACTTCATCTTCTCCCAACTTGTATAATTGACCGAAAATTAGAGTGAAATTAGTTGCACGGGCCACCAACTCCTTTTTCTGTTGAACTGAATATTCTATAGGTGCCATCCCAGTGGTCAAAAAGTGAATAATGTCCACAAAGTGCTCGTCCACCACCTTGATGGAAAAAAATTTGCATCAGGTAATCCTTCTTATAGACTAGTTGGCTCTTCCCCACTCTCAATTCGATAAGAGTGATCAGGTCCTACTTTCAGCCTCCCGGGCTTCACAATAATTTCAAAATCATACTCTTGAAATAGTAGGAACCATCGACAAATCTCTCCCACAAACACAAGCTTATTGACCAGGTATTTTAAAGCTGAATGGTCAGTGAACATTTTAAAGTGTCCTCGCAATAGATAGTGCTTGTATTTCTGCAGGGAATACACCATTGCCAGTCCTTCACATTCAGTAGTAGAATAGTTGCGTTATGTGCTAGAGAGTTTCCTGCTAGCGAACGCAATCGGATGATCAATGTCTCCTTCGCCTGGCTGGGGTAAGACAACTCCCAAGACTATTCCTAATGCATCCACATGTACATGAAAGACCTTTGCCCAGTCTGGAAATATTAGAATAGGTGGAGTGACCATATTTTCCTTCAATAGCTCAAAACTCTTATGACACTCCTCATCCCATAAAAAGAATACATCCTTCTTTAGCATCTTCTCAATTGGCGCAGTGATCAAGGTGTACCCTTGAATAAAATTCCTATAGTAACCTGTGTGCCCTAAGATGGAGCGAAACTGCTTTTCCATGGTGGGGACTGCTAAATTGATGATAACCACGATCTTGGCTGGGTCAACCATTAATCCCTGCTAACATACAATGTGTCCCAATAAAATTCCAAATGGTACGCAGAATATGCACTTCTTCAGGTTCAACGAGATTTGGTGTTTTCTATAGGTATCCAACATCATACGCAGTTTCAACACATGCTTCTTCACCAACCCAAATATTGTCCAATCATCAAAATAAACCTCTAGAAAATTATGGATGAATTATTTGAATACCGCCACAATTACACGCGAGAAAATAGCAGGGGCGTTCTTCAGTACAAATGGCATGACGGTGTACTGGAAGGAGCCCCATTCGGTTGCAAAGGTTGTCTTACTATAATCTGTTGGAGTCTTGTGATTTAGTAGATTGGAATACTAAATGACAAGGCAAAATCAGAACCACTTTGGAATCATAGGATCTAGCCCTCCTAGATTTAGAGAGGGATCTCTCTATTTAAGTGCTTTCAAAGATATTTCTTTATACTTAGTTTATGATATTGGGCTTGTTATGAAGCACAAGGGAACTTGTTTTTATTTTGGTTGGGTAGGATATCATCAAAATAAATGAAGTCTTTTGAAGGGTAAAGGTGTGAGCAGGTTGAAAGAATGGTTCAGCTGAGAGGATAGGTAAGAGACAGTATCAATCCATTGGGTTATGGATTCACAAAAGGATTTAATTGCACAACAAGTTTCAAGAGTGGTCAATGGGGCAAGTGATCTATATCAAATGATCTCTTAATATTGATTTTGTGGTATGGAACATTAAGAGATGTGGTGAAAGAAGAAAACATATAAGAAAACAAAGGGCATCCTAAGATCAAGTAAAGACTTTGAACCTATCCTGCTTTCAGCATACTATCAAGGGAAAAAATTTAAGATAAACAAATAATAGCCTAATATCAAGTAAGAAATTTGAATCTATCCTGCTTTTGGCATACTCTTAAGGGATCTTTTCAAAGCAACTATTGGAGGTAAACTAGAGGACAGGGCTAACCATAAAATTCTCTAGTTCAACTTTAATTAGTAGACTTTTCAAGAAATTTCAAAGACAATATCTCAAGTTGTACTCAGGAAACATGGGCTCACCAACACTTCACTGGTTATACTCTATTGAATTATCCTCAAAACAAAATTAGAAGAAAACATAAAGATAAAGCTTATCAGTGAAAATTAGGGTAATTTTAGAAGTAAATCCTAATCTAAATTTGTTTTTCTTTATCAGAGAAAGTGGAAAGTATGAAAACATAAGAAAAATAACAATTACAGTAAGAAAAACATCACCATTGACATAGACCAGGATCCCATAAATCAGCTTGTATATTTGATGTTCAAACCGGTTACAATCTTCAAGTCTAGTAGGTCTTTACAGCTTCAAACTTCTCTTCTCAACCTATCTTTCTTCAATTACTAACAAATCTTCAGCAGCTTCAACAACTATTTCATTCAACAAGTAACAAAACAACAACAACAATGAACTCCTCATATGATATATATAGGTAAATTGAGGAGGTGGAGTGAAAGGGAGGTCTAACTATTCAATTAATATAGAGTAAATGCTTCTCGACCTTTGGGAGGCCTAATGGAGAAGATATCTAATGTCATAACTCTGTTAATTGATTTTTACATTAAGTTTCATCAACTTCAGTCACTTTTGTTGACTTTTGAGGCTTTTGGTAGGCTGACAATTACTTTCTGAGCTG